>OZJO01000079.1:2494-29597 GCA_900406225.1 Acrobeloides nanus
TTCTTGGTCGAGAAGAGGGGCGATCTTCGGGAAGAAAAATGTAAATTTTAAAGAAAAATCTAAAACTTCCCCCCAAATTTCGAGCAAAATTACGGCACTGCCTACGGCCTTCAGTCAAGCTCACCTTTAGGGTATTAGATCAGATGATAACAAAATTATTTGTATTTAAGGAAAAATTGTTGGCGTACATTGCACTCACGGTCTGAATAGAACTGGTTATTTAATATGCCGATACCTTATTGATAAATGTGGTTGGTCAGCGGCGAAAGCCATAGAAGGTGATACATTCGCAAATATCATTGTACATTTGTAGAGTTTGAAATTAGTCGCGGTCATCGTATTGAGCGAGAGGCTTATATCTCATCTTTGCACAATGCCGAGAAACTACGTGATCAACGTCTTAAGAAGGAAGATAACGATGAAACTTCGGTGAATGATGATGGCTCTCCTATAGCAAGAGTCGTTAGATCGAGCGATGAACTACCAAATCTATAACTATGAATTGTTTGTTAATCATTCTTTAAACGGGTATTTTGTTTTGTAATAAATAAGTTGTATCCTTTGCTTTAAAGCCAAAAATGGTTCAGAAAATAGTGATTTTTGTTGAAAAAATAGAAAATTTTGCTCAAGAAGCAATATTTAGGAGGTGTAAATTTATCCCAGGAATCCCGGAATTTCAAACTCCTTTTCTTAAACAGAGTTTCAAACTGCGTCAAAAATAAGGAGTTTGAAACTCCTAGTCATCTGGGACACATTTGGGCAAAGGGTAGGTCGACCCACCCCTAAGTCGCCGCTCGGGGGTCAAATTTCAGCAAACGTGTCGCTTTTCGTACAAAATATACAGCAAAAAACCAAAGGGTTTTTGATGAATTTTTCAATTTTTTACGGCCAAAAAAAGGTTGTCAAACGTGTCGCTTGTTGGTTTACCAGCCTACCCCCTTGCCCATGTATGATCTGGGACCCAAACTAACTCTTTCGGAGTTTGTGTCGAGCTCTACTTTCAGGCAATAAAAAATCTTGAACTTCGGCTAAAAGAGTTTTCCATAATTAGTTTCTTGGATATTCTAAAGTTTTTCAGCGTTGAAGCATTCCATTGCGCGCGCTTGTGAGAATGGAGACACACAATAGAGCATCGTTTCACAGTCGGACACCACGCGGCGATTTTCTTTGAAAAATCCTTTCGTCATTTCGAGGCTCCTTTTGTGCACCTCGACTCGTTCGTTCACCGATGAGGGTAAATTTATTGAAAAGATTTATACTACATTCGTCGTTTGTGCGTTCGCGGTCAGCCGTTTTCCGGGAATGTCGAAAGGAAGAAGAAGAGTGATCTTTTATATTTCGCATATTTCTTTACTTAATTTGCAATGTTTATTTGTTTACAGCGTGACCAGGGCTCGTCGAATAACCTCTTTTATCAGTAGAGCTGGGAAACCGAATCTTAAAGGACAAGTCATCGGAAAAAAGTTGACATTTTTGTATATATTCGAAAAGTTCATGGAAAATGGAGCATGTTTTGTTTTTACGGCATGTTCTGAATCGTTGTAGTTTTCGAAAAAATTTGAATTTGTGTACATGTTTTCGTTGTAATACACAAACTTGTTTGAATTTTTAATCGATTTTTTTAAATTTCGTAAAATGAATAGTGTAGCAATTTTGTATAACTCTGTGAGACGAATAAAATGACACCAAAATTATCCAATTTGAAAATTGTTTTGGGTTATTGAAACGAAAATTCTGATTCAGGTTTTCGTTTCAATAACCCAAAACAATTTTCAAATTGGATAATTTTTGTATCATTTTGTTCGTCGTTAATCGGTTTTCCCAGATCTATTTATTAGTAATCGAAAGCAAACTACACTATCTCAAACAGTGATCGTAAATTTAAGATATAAAATTTGGTTCTCTCTATCGAGAACGATATGGCCCATTTGATTCCTATCCCTTCTTCTTATTCCACTCGAGGACAGCTTTTTCTATGATGGTAAAAAAGTGATTTAATTTGACGTTTTCTTCAGGGATGTGAGCCTGAGATCGGAATAATCGGATGTGGTAGACCTCAAACATGGCTCTATTTGTCCGCCAATTAAGAAACCGGCTAGAATCCAGCGCACGAAGGTATAAAAACCAACACCGGCCATTTCAAAAGAATTTTTGTGTTGGTGGTGAAAAGTCGAAATCCTAGCATGGATCCTTGTTTGTGAAAGAAATAATGATTGATGATCGATATAGTCGAAAATTTTTTTGGTTACCACTGAACTTTTTATTAGGCAACGTGTACATTGAAACGAAAAGAAATGTAGATCCTTATATAGCTTTTTGATGCATCCCTGCGTAGTCGTAATGGAGGCAACAACTACTACTAACTACAACTATTACTACTACTACTACTAACTACAACTACTGCTAACAACAACTACTACTAATTACAACAACTACTACTAGCTACAACCATTACTACAAACTACAACAACTACCACTAACTACAACTACTAATACTAGTTAGTACTAATCATGATTTTCCCGCCATACGACCACACAGGGATGCATCAAAAAAGTTATATATGCATCAAAAAAGCTATATATCCATATTTCTTTTCGGTTCAATGCACACGTTGCCTAAAAAAATGGCGGGAAAATCATGATTAGTACTAGCTAGTATTAGTAGTTTGTAGTAATGGTTGTAGCTAGTAGTAGTTGTTGTAATTAGTAGTAGTAGTTGTTGTAGTTAGCACTAACTAGTATTAGTAGTTGTAGTTAGTGGTAGTTGTTGTAGTTTGTAGTAATGGTTGTAGCATGTAGTAGTTGTTGTAATTAGTAGTTGTAGTTAGCAGTAGTTAGTAGTAGTTTTTGCCTCCATTACGACCACGCAGGGATGCATAAAAAAGCTATATAAGGATCCACGTTTCTTTTCGTTCCAATGTACACGTTGCCTGATTCAATAAAAAGTACCGTGGTAGTCAAAAAAAATTTCGATTATAAGAGTGATCAAGGCTCTTTGTACGTTCTTGGTCATTTGATTTTTCGAGACTGATCGATCAGACTTTTGGCAAAAGGGAAAAAGAAAATCTGGCTCGAGGAAAAATATTCATCTGCGCAATTCATCTATTCTTGCGCAGTGTTCCTCAATGAGAATGACCAGGCGGCGAATGGCACGAGAAAAAAACATTGTTCTTCTCCATTTTGGCCAGTTTCCTGCCAAATGTGCAAGATTTACATATTCCTTCGATCTATGAACCCCAACACGACTATTTTCAGCCAGTTTGGTCTTGGCTTTCTTCATATTTATGGCGACAATTGCCCGCAATTTGTGTTTGCCCTACGATAGGTTATTTACAGGCAAAACGATTTTCCTTCTTCTCTCGTTTTTATTTTTCGTTAGCGATGAATAATGAAGCTTGGCTAGATGGAAAAATTCCTTCAAAATGGGTCATAAAAAGGCTGGTTTGGCGCGTTCCCACACTTTTATGTTGCAGATTTGATCGTTCTGTGTTATGCTTATATGCTGGTATTGTGTTGTACTGTTGTCCTCTTCTCTCTTATATCAAGGGGGCAAAAGTTCGGAGACAGACTGATAAAAGTTCGGGGACATCCGACAGAAATTCGGGGGCACTATCCCTGTCGGATTTTGCGTTTTTCGTATTGAAAACACTGCAAAACGCAAAATCGGACAGTGGTAGTGTCCCCGAACTTTTGTCAAAAAGGATGGATTCTGGTAAAAAAATACATTTGGCACATGGTGTTATAATAGGGTGTCAAAAAGGAGAGTCAGTTTGTCTGTTGTTTACACTTCCCTGATCCTGATTCAGGGAATAGATGTGTGTATTGAAGCGAAAAAAGGCTAATACAGGGTTGTGGATAGTTAGTCTGTCCCCGAACTTTTGCCCACCTGATGTTGTACGGTTATCCTCTTCTTTCTATAATTTAATTACAGAGTGCCCCCTCCAAATGGTAATTTTGCGATTTTTTCAAATTGTTTAATTTTCACCAAAATAACTCGATAGGAGTTTTTCTGTGCGAGGAATCGAATGCGCGCATTTCCGAACCCTGAAAACGCTTTCCCGACACTATATTAGCCTATTTTCGCTTCAATACACAAATCTATTCCCTGAATCAGGGTCAGGGAAGTGTAAAAAAAGCAAAATTGACTCTCTTTTTTTGGCACCCTGTAATACCATGTGCCAAATGTATATTTTGTATTAGCCTTTTTCGCTTCAATACACACACCTATTCCCTGAATCAAGGTCAGGGAAGTGTAAAAAAAGCAAAATTGACTCTCTTTTTTTGATACCCTGTAACACCATGTGCCAAATATGTATATTTTTGACCAGAATCCATCCTTGATTTTTGAAAAAAAAGTCATATTGATTTTGCGAATTTCCAACCTTTCTCGACCTTTTTTCCATTGTCTGTGACTTTTTAAATATTTTTTCCTTATATTTGAGCTATGATTCTCCCTATAGTTTCATCGATAGAATTTATGATGAATCAAGCGTTATTTAGAGACGAGAAAAGATGGGGCAAGTTTTCAACAACAAAAAATCGTGCGCTTTACAAAGCTTATGAATCACTTTTTGACTATTTTCGAAAAAGGAGTCGTGTGTTTTCTTCTCTTTTTTTCAATATTTATTCCTTTTTAAAGGGACGGTGCACGCTCTAACAATTTTGAAGAACAGATTTTCGTGCCAATAATTAGATCTAATTGCAATTCAGGTTGCAATTTTGTTGAATTTGTAAATGTATCGTAAAAAATCGTATTTTTGGCCAAAACTCGATTTTATATTAAAATTCAATTTTTGACCAAAATTCGATTTTTTGGAATTTTTCAATTTGTGACGAGTTTTTCGATTTTTGGCAAATTTTTCAATTTTTGTCGAATTTTTCGATTTTGACGAATTTTTCAATTTTGACGATTTTTGTCGAATTTTTCAATTTTTGATGAATTTTTCAATTTTTTACGAGTTTTTTGATTTTGACTAATTTTTCAAATTTTAATGAATTTTTCGATTTTTGACGAATTTTTTATTTTTGACGAATTTTTCGATTTGTGACGAGTTTTTCGATTTTGACGAGCTTCTTTGGGACCCTTATGATTTTTTCCAGCCTTTTCTCGCCAGAATGAAGGTGAACCACACCAGGTTCTTCCCCCTAGCTACGCCACTGCCTTACAGGTAATTTTTGAAAAAAAATTTTTTTGAAAATTTTTCCCCAAAAATGCAAAAGTACGGTTTTTTGGCTCACCCTGTATGATAAGCACGGTAATTCCCAAAATTGTCAAACAATTACCACCAAGGATAAAAAAAATCCTATGAAAGATCGCTGGCAGAAGACTCGCTTTTTTGTGCCTATGTTTGCGTAAGCCTCAAACAAAGTAGCGAAGAAAGAAGAAGTCGGCTTGTTCTTCGCAACTCCATCGATCGGCCATTAGAATAACTGTGTGTGTGTGTAGCGGAGACCTGTAATGATTCGACCGATCACACTCACACTCTCTTAGCTCGTTCACCCAACTTTTTCATTGAAGCTTTCGCGCAATGATAACGACCACTAGGAAAAAACGTCCACTCTTGTGAAAATTCCCACCCTTTTTGTGCTATTTCGAGCTTTTCAACAAGCACAACCTTTTTTGTGCTCTAGAATCTCAATGTGTTTTGTGCGTGTTGGTCGCTGCTTTTGTTGTTGTAGTTGTTTTTTTGCTAATTCATTTTCCACTTTCTTGACCGGTTTCATTTCGACAGGTTTTTAAAAAACAAACAAAAAATTTTCTTCCATTCTTTTTCTTATCTTTTCTAAGCCGTTTGACTTGCATTTTTTGACCTTGTTCGTTTGCTTTTTAGATTTGAGGCTTGTCGCTCCTAGTTGATTTTATCTTTCGCTTTACTGGTATCAGGTGGTTATAAAATCAATTAGGCTGGTTATAGTGTTACATTCAACAATTTTTTTTATCATTTTTTTATTTAAGGTATGAAAAAAAATGAGATTTTTGATCGATTTTTTAAATTCTTTTCAAGTTGTTTAATTTTCACACAAATTTTTTAATTTTTGATGAATTTTTCAAATTTTAACAAGTTTTTCGATTTTTAATGAATTTTAAAGGGGGGGGCCATTTGGGGGTCATTCTCCGAAAAAAATTTTTTCTCGATTTTTGACCTATATAGGGGTAAAATCATGCGAAAAATCGATTGCGCGCATTCCTGAAGCGTGAAAACGCTTCCTTGACCCTGATTCAGGGAAGGAATTGGTGTATTGAAGCGAAAATCAAACATTTTCGTTTTTTATTGATTTTCGCTTCAATACACCAATTCCTTCCCTGAATCAGGGTCAAGGAAGCATTTTCACGCTTCGGGAATGCACGCAATCGATTTTTCGCATGATTTTATCCCTATATAGGTCAAAAATTGAGAAAAATTTTTTTTCGGAGAATGACCCCCAAATGGGTCCCCCTTTAAATTTTTGACGAATTTTTCGATTTTTCACCCTAAGGTAGCTCCGTAGCTGCGTGTCATAGTTAATTGTTTGAATGCAAAAATTATGTTTGGTATATAAAATTGCCAATTGTGCACAGATTCATGTTTACCATGTTGAATCGCGTGTTGAGCTCCGATTTCCCCGCTATCCTTATTTGGTCATAAGTTTGGGGATTATGTTTCCCAATTTAATTCACGTATGCAGGAAACGTATCTCTTTCAAAAAATATCATTAAAAATTTATTATTGAGTTTTTAATTGTTTAGCAACTCAATATTCAATTTGTCAAAGCTCGAGAAAAATTTTGGGACGCCATCAAACCAAAATTTGAATTCCCACATGAGCAGGATTTCGTTTCAATACACAGAATTTTGATGAAAAATTTTATTTTTGCATCTTTTTTTAAAATTTTCATAAAATGAACATTGTAGTAATTTTTTATAGCTAAATGAGACGAATAAAATGAGACCAAAATTATCCAATGTGAAAATTGTTTTGGGTTATTGAAACGAAAATTCTGATTCATGTTTTTGTTTCAATAACCCAAAACAATGTTCAAATTGGATAATTTTGCTCATCTCATTTAGCTATAAAAAATTGCTGCAATGTTCATTTATGAAAATTTAAAAAATCAATGCAAAAATCGATTTTTCAGACAAAAGTCTGTGTATTGAAACGAAATCCTGTATTGGATTGATCCAAAAGTTTTGAGACTTTTTACATGAATTTTGGGTCCAAAAATTTTTTTCTAAAAACGACTCCTATAGGAGTAATTTTATGCAGGGAATCGATTGCGCGCATTTCTGAAGCGCTTCCCTGACCCCTGAAAACGCTTCCCTGACCCTGATTCAGGAAAGCTGATGGGTTATTAAAGTGAAAATGAACTAAAATTTGAATTTTCACCAAAAAACCGGCTGTCTAGGGGTTTTCTGAATTTTATAATCTTGGGATAAATTTATCCCAAAAGGGGTCATTTTAAGGCAAAAAGCATTTTTGCGACTTTTCGCTTCAATACACAATACGCCTTCCTTGAATCAGGGAAGCGTTTTTTTGCTTTGAAAATGTCAAATTCGGATTCCCGCATGTTTTTACCCCTAGAGGGGTCATTTCCAGAAAAAATTTTTGAAAATTTTTTCACGTGGGTGGTCCCCCTTATTTGTAGTAGCCCCGGGCTTTTTTTGCTAACTTACTTATGTGTAACGCATGTTTTTACCCCCAGAGGGATCATTTCCAGAAAAATTTTCACATGGTTGGCCCCCCTTATTGTGTAGTAGCTCCAGAATCTCCAGGTTTCCTCTCTTTCAGATGATTCTGACTAAATAATCCAAGAAGTCTACAAGTGAATCTCCTTTTTTCAATTTCGGATAACAGTCCTCTTCTTGTCCGATCCACGACCACATAAAAGAAATACGGTTGATGAGTTGCAATTCGTAAATTATTATTATTTTGAGTAGGAGCGAGGCGTAAACCGTTATGTTGATAATAAATCTGTCCTACTTATCATTCCGCGCGACATGTGCTCTTCCCTTTTCTCCATTCCCTTCTTTCCTACCTATGCGAAAAAGATTTCGCGGTGTACGCCGAAAAAGTCCATCACATTCTTTGATTCTAGAATTTCTTCGAAAATACGCTTTCATCCTACGATGGAGAAAGCCATGGATGCATTGTGACGTCCATTGTTATCTTCGTCTTGTTCGTCGCTTTCAAACACTTTCTCCCCCAGCACGCAGAGAGAGAGATTCCATCCTTGACGAAGCACCACCAAAAAGTTGGATCAACGAGTTTGTTTTTGACTTACAACAAAGGGATTTTTACTTCCGTCCTCGGTCCTCATGCATGCGCAAGAATTTTATGAGCAGTGATTAAGTGACTTTTAAGTATGCAATCTTTAATGCCCTTCTCAAGTTGAGCAGCAAAAAACCAGTTTGCGGTCCTCAACTGAGGCTGCTAATCATCGACAAATTGGGCATAACCCCACTTGACTCACGACCCGTGATTTTTTTTATTAACAAAAGTAGTACTTAAACGCGTATAACTCAAAAGATAGACTTTCAGTGATCAGACTACAAAATTGATTATTTAAAAGGGTTAATCCACTCGGAAGGAACACTATGAGAACAATTGTATATTCGGAAAGTTCATGAAAAATGGAGCATTTTTTGTTTTTACGACATGTTCTGAATCGTTGTAGTTTTTGAGAAAATTGCGTTTGAAGTTGGCGATTTTTGAAAAATTGTGTATCACAACGAAAACATGAACGCGGTGAAAATTCGTTCCTGAATACATAAAAGTTGTGTTCATGAAAAATGGAGCATTTTTTGTTTTTACGGTAAATTCTTAATCGTTGTAGTTTTCGAGAAAATTGTGTTTGAAGTTAGCGATTTTTGAAAAATTGTGTATCACAACGAAAACATGAACACGATGAAAATTCGTCCCTGAATCTATAACAGTTGTATATTGACGAGAAATTTAAAAATTTTTTTATGTTTTTCATCGACTTATAATTTCTAACCATTTTTGCGTGCGCATGTCAGACTATTGCAGTGTTAAATTAAAAAATTTTCCAAATTCCATGTAGTCTTGTTTCTTATCAATTTTTCGCCTCAGAGATCACAGGATGGCCGGGAAAAGTTGTTCCTCATTAAAGGATTAGTGGAAACAAGTTGCCATTTTTTGTAGAAATTCGGAAAGTTCATGAAAAACGGAATATTTTTTGTTTTTACAGCATGCGTTGAATCATTGTAGTTTTCGAGAAAATTGGGTTTGAAATTTTGAATTTGTGTACATGTTTTCGTTGTAATACACAAACTTTTTTGAATTTTTTGCAGAAAAATCGATTTTGGAGCAAAAAATTCGATTTTGGGTAAAAATTCGATTTTTGAGCAAAAATTCGATTTTGATCCAAAATTTCAATTTTGAGCAAAAATTCGATTTTTGAGAAAAAAAATTCAATTTTTGAGCAAAAATTTCGATTTTGGATAAAAATTCGATTTTTGAACAAAATTTCAATTTTGATATTTTTGCATCGATTTTTTCAATTTTCATAAAATGAACATTGCTGCAATTTTTTATAGCAAATGAGACGAACAAAATAACATCAAAATGATCTAATTTGAAAATTGTTTTGGGTTATTGAAACGAAAACATGAATCAAAATTTTCGTTTCAATAACCCAATACAATATTCAAATTGGATAATTTTGGTGCCATTTTGTTCGTCTCATTTGCTATAAAAAATTGCAGCAATGTTCATTTTATGAAAATTTAAAAAATCGATTTTTTTCGCGAAAAAATTCAAAAACCATGAATCAGGGATTTCGTTTCAATAACCCAGAACATTTTTCAAATTATATAATTTTTATGGCATTTTATTCGTCGCGACGAGTTATAAAAAATTCATTCTATGTATTATTTCAAAAAATGTCATCATTTTGAATTTTATAATGGTTTCAATAAACAATCTGATTGATCCGACAAGCTCTTCGTTTCAATGTTCAAAATCATTTGAAAAGTTTTTCGCAACTTTGTTTTGCTCATAACCTTTTACCATTAGATTGTCAAGTAGTACCGTAAAAGCAAAAAATGCTCCAAATTTTGTGCTCTATCACATGGCATCAACTCCCCCCAGATCTGAAGAAAAAAATCGTCTTGTTTTATGTCCCGTTCTTATTCATCCGGTTATTGTGTATGCCAACTTTTCTCACCCGGCCATCTTCTAAAATCAATGCTGCGATTAAAACACATTTAAATAAAATGTGGAAATTGAAGCGAAATCCCTAGTTTGGTAATCGCTTCATTTGTGCATTGACACTCGGCGTGTGCACCCAGGCAGCGCTAAATGCCATTTTTGCAATTGCTGCATTTCGTAATTTCCATCTTTATGATTCAAATTGAATTTTCGATACTAGTTTTAGGGGGCAAAGTGAAATAGAAAATTTCCCAATTTTTTTCTAAAAAAGACACTCTAGGTCTAAAATTGAGCGGAAAATCGATTGCACGCATTCTCGGAGCATGAAAACGTTTCCCTGACCATGATTTCGAGAAAATTAGGGTGTGCATTAAAGCAAAAATGATCAAAAAATCCGAACTAGTATCGAATTTTCATACGACCCGACATTAAAAACACACTCGATTCTTGCCATTATTTTTCGCATAAAGAAAATTAGTGATAACGTTATTTGTTTTTTTTATCAACATCGATAGCACATGGAGTAGCCGATTTTTATGTACTTTTTTTAGATGGGCTAGCTTTTGTTTATAGCTATTTTTTCCTAAATATTCTATTTTCTACTTTTGTTTGGCAAAATGATGCTAATGTCGCCCGTGGAGCCCATTGGTCGGGAAATTACTTTTTTGAACAAGCACAAAAGGACTACGGCTAAAGATGAATGGTATCATTTTTTATGGCACTAGAGGGCGGTACACATCTCACCAATCAAAAAATTTGACGAATTTTTCACACGCAATTTGAATGTTTCATGCAACATGGTGTATAAAAAATTTTTCACACGAAATTTGAATTTTTAATAGTATATGATGTGTAAAAAACGGAGATTTTTTCATGTTTTTTGACCCGAAAATTTTTTCAAAAATGATCCTATTAGGACTAATTTTATGTGAGAAATCGATTGCGCGCATTTCCGAAGCAAATAACGCTTTGAAAACGCTTCCCTGATTCAGGGAAATGAGTGTTTTGTATTGAAACGAAAATCGAAAAATTTTGGGTCTCCTGCCTCAAAATCATCTTCATGGGGATAATTTTATGCGGGGAATCGATTGCGCGCATTCCTGGAGCTTGAAAATGCTTCTTAATTCAGGGAAGCGGATGGGTTATTAAAGCGAAAATGAACTAAAATTCGAATTTTTGCCGTCCCTGACTCAGGAAATTAGTACATGTATTGAAGCGAAAATCGAACATGTACTAATTTCCCTGAATCAAGGAAGCGTTTTCAAGCTTCGGGAATGCGCGCAATCGATTCCTCGCATAAAAATAGCTTAATAACATTTTTGAAAAAAATTTTCGGATCGAAAAAACATGAAAAAATCGCCCAAATTCCGGTTTTTTATACATTCTGTAAAAATCATTTCATTTAGTACTCTTGAGCCTTGCTGTATGGCGAGTATTCCTTCAAAAGTTCCTCCCCAACCTCTTCATAACAACCACCGAAATTATAAAAATGGAACTTCTTCTTCTTCACAGCACAACAACAACCACCACCACGATCAGAACATTCCCAGTTGTTCAATCAACAATACACCGCAACAACAACCAACACCAACCCATAACAAACATGCGCTAATTCGTGGCTCCAGCCGAGATGCAGTCGGATGTTTGAAGCAAATGGAAGATTTTGAAATTTTAGAAAGATTGGGAGAAGGATTTTTTGGAAGTGCATATAAGGTATATAGTCAAAAAGTTTGATACAGCATAGTCAAATGGTCCAAGGCGCCGTCCGTCCGATCCGGCAAGTTAAGCAATGTTGAGATCGTCAGGTTCGATCCCACAAGAGCAAAAATTTTGTTTCTTGAAAAACTGTTTTTGGCAAAATATGGAGCAAAAAATTTTTGCTTCATTTTTGGAAAAAAAGTTGTTTGAAAATCAAAATTGTTGCCCTTATGAGATTGAACTTGGCCCCAACGTTGCTTAACTTACCAGATCGGATAAGCGGCGCCTTGGACCACTTGACTATGCTGTATTAAACTTTTTTCGGGAAAATCAATTGCGCGAATTTCCAACTCTTCCCTGAATCAGGGAACCGGAGTGTGTGTATTGAAGCGAAAATTTTTAACTTTTTGACTGAAAATGACTTTCTGGAGATAAATTTATGCGAGGAATCGATTGCGCGCATTCCCGGAACTTGAAAATGCTTCTCTGACCCTGATTCAGGCAAATTAGTACATGTTCGATTTTCGCTTCAATACATGCACTAATTTCCTGAATCAGGGAAGCGTTATCAGCGTTGAAAATGCGCACAATCGATTCCCCGCATAAATTTACCCCCAGAAAGTCATGTTCAGGCAGGAAATCTAAAAATTTGCGATTTTCGTTTCAATGCACACATTCCGATTCCCTGATTCCCTGATTCAGGGTCAAGGAAGTATTGGATGCCCTGTAAAATTAAACTTTTTTAGGTTTGCGATAGAACACTTTCGGCTATTATGGTGATGAAAATTGCCAAAATTATTAACCCTAATAGTGAATCAAGTCGATTAAGCGCTAAACGAGATGTTATCAACGAGGCAAATATGTTGCAAAAACTGCAACATCCCAATATTTTGTCAATGAGGTATGGAAAATAAAAATCAAAAATTTCAAAAAAATTTTTTCCAGAGGCATGTGTGTGGAACGTCAAGCTTGCAATTGGAGGCTTCACCTACTTGTTGATTTTTGTGACTCTGGTAGCCTTCATCAGCTAATATTGAATCGCCATCGTGATTTTCCATGGATTCAACGGTGTCTTATAGCATTAGATGTAAGCAAGGCCATGAAATTTGTGCATCGTAAAGGCTATATGCATCGGGATCTTACTAGCATGGTATGAAATTGTCTCATTTTTCTATAAAAATTCATAAATTTTAGAACGTTTTACTTCAATTTGCACAAGGAAGAATGTTTCCAAAAGTAAGATTTTTTCATCTTGAAAATCCGAGGTATCAAAGTCGGTAGCAAAAACGAAAATAAGAATTATTAATACTCTTAAAGCTTGAAAATGCTTTCCTGACCCTGATTCAGGGAAGGGGTGAGAGTATTGAAGCGAAAATGAAAAAATTCGGATTTTTGTTGGAAAACCTAGGGGTTTTTCTAAGCGGGAAAATCGATTGCCCGTATTCCTGAACCATGAAAATGCTTCCCTGACTCAGGGAAGGAGTTTTTCGACCTAGGGTATCTAAAATAAGGATACAAATCTCTTTGACATGTAGACGTGGCACCAGAAAAATGAGCGAAAATTGAACTTTTAGGCATTGGTCGCTGATTTCGGCTTATCGGCAGTCATCCCCAGATATCCACATGTGTTACAGCAAGTCGGCACCCAAAATTGGATGGCGCCGGAGATGTTGATGGAAAAATTTTACAACGAAAAAGCCGATGTTTTCTCGTACGGAATAATAATGTGCCAAATGATCGCTAGAATTGATGCTGATCACGACGCTGGTTTATATAGAACACCGATGTTTGGTTTAGATTATGTTAGATTTACAGCAAGATGTCCATCGGACACGCCACTGGGCTTGTTGAAGTTGGCATTTATGTGTTGCCTGGTATGTTTTGATTTCATTCGTGTTGCTAAAAAAACTAAAAGAAAATACAAAACATGTGAAACCATGGAAAATTCTTGTAAAAAAGTAGACAAATTTTAGTTTGAAAATTACAATAAAAATTAAAATTCTTTATGCTAAATTTGTCACTCCTTGATCAATTCTTTTTTTAGTGGAATTTTGAGTCTCGACCGAGTTTCGAAATCATAGAAAGTCAACTCAAATCTATTTTTGATAACGAAATCAGAAATCCGGATTCCGAAGATATCCGTAAGTTGAACTCCCTTAAACTGTTTGAAACGCATGTGTATTATAATGCATAATAGTAGGAAGCCTAAGCCTAAGGTCTAAGCCTAAGCTTAAGCCTAAGCCTAGGCCTAAACCTATGGTCTAAGCCTAAGCCTAAGGCCAAATTCCTAAGGTCTAAGTCTAAGCCTAAGGTCTAAACCTAGGCCTAAGCCTAAGGTCTAAGCCTAAACCTAAGGCCTAATTCCTAAGCCTAAGGTCTAAGCCTAAGTCTAAGCCTAAGGTCTAAGCCTAGGCCTAAGTCTAAGCCTAGGCCTAGGCCTAAGCCTAAGCTTCTGGTCTAAGCCTAAGTCCTAAGCCTAAGGTCTAAGCCTAAGGTCTAACCCCATTATGTATTTTGACCATTATACATTTTGATGCGCATCCGTTTAAAACAACTTTCCAGGACTCGGCCGATCTCATTCTGATGCTGCCATGCGAACCGTAAACATCTGTGCTGATCTTATGAACGGGAAAAGACATCTAGATTCTCATCACCATATATTAGACTTTAATATTCCTGAAGGTGTTTCAGTCGAATCGGCTATGTTAAGATTTCTCGCTTCACATGTTGCTAGCGAGGACCCTAAATACAAAGTATGTTATGCCTTTGTTGTATGTATAGAAATTAGAAATCCCAACACTCTTTTACTTTAGGACTCACTGTTGGAACCTAGTGGTCGAATTTAAAAAGATTATTTTCTGGGGTCGGTGTCTAGTAGTTTTCAAATCTAGACTCCGACAGAGGGATGGAACAAGGGGGGGGGGAATTTTTGGCAAAAATATTTCCCTGGGAGGAAAATTTCAAAAAGGAGTATTCAAAAAGCCCCAAGCTTATGCCTTAGGTCTCAGGCTTAGACCTTATGCCTCAGGCTTAGGCCTTATGCCTTAGGCATTAGACCCCCTTCAAAAATCGAAAAATTCGTCAAAAATTGAAAAATTCAAATAACTCAAAAATACAAAATAAACTTATTTTATTAGAGATGAGTCCTAAAGTAAAAGAGTGCTACTGTCAAAAGAGTGCAATCATTTTCAAAATTTTTAAGGAATCCGAAGTCAACCCATTCTCCACACATTTCCGCTACCGCTCAATTCGAAAAATGAAACCTCGAGACTCGTTTACAAAACGACGTTTCATCAATGACGAGACGAATGATTGCGCTGACTTTTCTGATCAAGCTCATGCTGAGTTAGTAAGTCGACGATCAAGAGATCTCATACAGCACCACCATATGCCCTCAACATCATCTGCAACAAATGGAAGCCCAAAAATTAGGAGAAATCGGTAATTTTTCTTGACTTTTCAAAATTTTCTTGACGGGATCCTTTTTAGGTTTTTGAGAAGAACAGTTTCTTTACCAAGTTCGATCGTGTTTGGCAATAAATCTGTCAATGAAAATTCTTTACTTCCATCCACTTCACACAGTCCACATTCGTCGTTTTTGAAGAAAAGATCTGGAAATCTGGGCTTGAGTGAGCAACGAGAACTTCAAGGAAGAATTACAATGACTTTTCGGGACTATGATAGGGTACGGAATTTCGAATGTGTATCATAATGCATAATGGTATGAAGACTAAGGCATACGCCTGAGGCATAAGGCATAGGTTTAAGGCATAAGCTTGAGACCGAAGGCATAAGCCTAAGACCTCAAGCATAAGCCTGAGGTCTAATGCCTAAGCCTGAGACCTAAGGCATAAGCCTGAGGCCTAAAGCATAAGCCTGAGGCCTAAGGTATAAGCCTGAGGCCTCAAGCATAAGCCTAAATCCTAAGCCTATAGTCTATGCTTAAGCCTGAGGACTAATGCCTAAGCCCATTATGCATTTTGAATTTTGTTGAAAATTTATAAGACTCAATATCTATGGCTTATCCAAAATTTTTTGTTTAGGAATTCATTTCATTACGACACCCAGCTCGTAGACATACACTTATGCCGGGTAGTTCCATGTGTTCGAACGGTCCCTCACCAACAAATCGATCGTCGAGAAGCCTAAGCCAACTGCGCCGTCAACTCGCGGAAGAGTTGTGCATCGAAAAAGTCGCCACTAGTCCTCGGTCGTCCTTTTCTGGCTCACAACTTTCCAACCTTTCGCAAGCTTCTTACGAATGTGCTTCCGTGTTTCACGACTCGTCGGTTACACCAGAGACAATACCTTATGAACAGGTTTGCGATGAGCTAAAAGAGCACAAGCTGGACTCGTCAAGTCTAACCCTGCCAAAAATCCATACCATTGTCAAAGCCAATGATCACTGTGATAGTCACGCTACACATGAAGGCATCTGTGAACGTGCCACATCTTGTATCTCTTCCAAGCGAAATGGTAGGAAAATGGATTCGTCTAGTAGTGCTCAATGTATTATTCTGTGAAGGTCAAGCCAAATTTACTGTATTAAAGGACTAGTCGAGTAGGAAAAAAGTTGCTATTTGAGGCCTCAGGCTTATGCCTAGGCTTAGATCTGAGGCTTATGCCCGAAGCTTAGACCTGAGGCATATGCCTAAAGTTTAGGCCTCAGGCTTATGCCACAGGCTTATACCTAGACTTATGCTTGAGGTGTAGGCCTGAGGCTTATGCCTAAGGCTTAGGCTGCAGGATTATGCCCGAAGCTTATGCCTGAAGCTTATTCCAGAGGCTTAGACCTGAGGCTTATGCCTGAGGCTCAGGCATCAAGCTTAGGCATCAGGCCTTAGGCATGAGCTTCTTACCATTATTAAATAAAAAAAAGACTTTCTTACCATTATTTTTCTTACCAAGTTTGTGTATTACAACGAAAACATGTACTCAAATTCAAACGCAATTATCTCGAAAACTACAATGATTCAGAACATGCCGTAAAAACAAAAAATGGCAACTTTTTTCCCACTCGACTAGTCCTTTCATCTACTTTAATTTTACACTTTGCCAGTTTTAATTGTCACTTTTTGTTTGTATATTTGATCGAACTTTAAATTATTCTGGTACGTTTCCAGTCTAGAGTTCAATAGTTGTACGAGTTGTTTGTATTGTCTTTGTTATACTTAAGCTCATCTATCATTCCGAAAGAAATCAGTGTGCAATTTTCTTTATAAATTTGAACATGTATCTCAAAACTTATGCGTTGTATGTTATTTACTTCTTCAAGTGATATAAGTAGCGTGGCCAGATGCTTTTTAGCAAGGGCTGCAAAAATTTTTGATGAGGTTGCAATAGAGGTAGCAACAATTCGATTTTTGACAAAAATTCAATTTTTTTACCCAAATTCGATTTTGAAATTTAGAAGAATCGAAAAAATTGAGCATCTAGGACAATCATAATCTTAAACATAATAAAGTTTCAAAAAATTGATATAAAACAAGATGCAAAGAGAAATTGATTGCAATGGGACTCGAACCTTTCAATAGAAAAACGAAAGTCGAACGCTCTACCGACTACACCATTGCGCTCATTGTTTTTGCTTACTCATAAAACATGATTATACACAAAGATTTTTTAAGATAGGCGATATTAAAAAAAAACAAATTCATTTATATCACTTAAATCATTTTCCGTTATCCATATGCTCATGGTTTTTTGAAAGTGTACATTTTATTTAAAAATAAAATTTTCTTATAACAAAACTTCTCGACTTTATTTGTTTCAAAATAAAACATCCAAGAAGCCTAAAGTAGCTTTGGTAATAAAATTTTCACAATTGTATACTCAATATACAAACATGAGAAAAGTAATAAAAGCATACTAAACATTAGGGTTGGACGAACTGAACCGGCAATTTTTTGTCCCGAACCATAAGGTTTTTAACACGGGAACAATCCTTCAAATTTCCGGTATATTCTATTATAAGCTATTCTGAGCAACATTCAAAAAAATTTTTTGAAAAAAAGTTCTCTAACCATGGAATATACAAGCAAAATCAAATCGACTCAAGTGAGATTCGAACCCGAGACTCTTAGACTCGAATCTTGGAGCACTACCACTGAGCCAAGTTCACGATAAAAATCGGATTTTTAATTAAATTATAAGCAAAATTAAAAATCCGATTTTTATCGTGAACTTGGCTCAGTGGTAGTGCTCCAAGATTCGAGTCTAAGGGTCTCGGGTTCGAATCCCACTTGACTCAATTTGATTTTACTTGGTCTATTCCATAGTTATACAACTTTAAAAAAAAAATTTGTTTTGAATGTTGTTCAGGATAGCTGAAAATAACAGAATATACCGTAAACTTGAAGGAGTATTCCCGTGTTAACACTTAAATACTCGTTGGTGCATTTGGTTCATAAAAGGGCCAGTTCGGCCAACTCTACTAAAACATAACACATTAACAATGGAGCAAGTTGCACGTTGAAAAAATTTTTAACATCTTCATGAAAGAATAATGGCAACACAAGTACAGGTTGAGTAAAAAAAGTGCATTTTTGTGATTTTTGGGCCCGAAAAAATTTTTTTGAACCAGAAAATTTTTTTACTAAAAATGACCCATATAGGTGTAATTTTATGCGGAAAATCGATTTCGCGCATTCCCGAAGCATGAAAACGCTTTCTTGACCCTGATTCAGGGAATCGACTCGATGTATTAACGCGAAAATCGAATTTTTTCGCCCGTATACCAACTCCATCCCCTGAATCAGGATCAAGATAATTTTTTCATGCTTAGAAAATGTGCACAATCGATTCCCCGCATAAAATTACCCCCTGATGGATGCTTTCATGGCGAAAATGGAAACTGTTTCGATCAACTCCATTCCCTGAATCAGGGTCGAGGAAGCGTTTTCACGCACGTTTTTACCCCAAAAGTGGTCGTTTTTAGGCACAAATCGCATTTTTGCAACTTTTCGCTTCAATACATAATACGCCTTCCCTGAATCAGGAAAGCGTTTTTTCGCTTCGAAAATGTCAAATTCGGATTCCCCGCATGTTTTACCCATAGAGGGGTCATTTCCAGAAAAAATTTTCACGACACAAGAAAATGTTAAAACAAGGCAGTTTGTTCGATTAAAAAAGAATGAATGAATGAGTATCGTTTTACATCGTGAGCATTAACACATAACCAAGCATGGGCAAATATGGCTTGAGATAAGGACCGAAAAAGGGAATTGATAGGATATAGTCGACGAGCCACCAATAGACCCGAAATTGTAATCTGCCCCAACTTTGTCGCGTGGGCCCGACTTCAACCTTTCCTTGCTCCATTCTCAATTGGGCTGAGCGAACGGCGTCCAAGTCACAGGTTCGGCCATTTGGCTTCGTAAAATAGAAGCCGAACTTGGCTAGCTCTTGAAGTTTACTGCCTCCATCGGTTTCGCAATCTAGTTGCATGATATGTGGAGGGTCTCGCTGTTCAGTGTACATCCATTCCCAGCTGTGGGCAACTCTATAAATTTTTGTTGTTGTTGAAAAATGCCTAGTAACGTATAAAAAGCAAACAGAAAACACATGGGACTACTATACAATAGGAAGGGCATCCATGTGAAAAAATTTTAAAAAATTTATTCTGAAAATGACCCCTCCATGGGTAAAAACATGCGGGGAATCTGAATTTGACATTTCCGAAGCGAGAAAACGTTTCCCTGATTCAGAGAAGAATTGTGTATTAAAGCGAAAAGTCGCATTTTTGCTTCAACTTTTTGCTTCAATACACAATACACTTTCCCTGAATCAGGGAAGCTTTTTTTCGCTTCGGAAATGTCAAATTCGGATTCCCCGCATGTTTTCACCTCTAGAGGGGTCATTTTCAGAAAAAATTTTTGAAAATGTTTTCACGTGGGCGATCCCCCTCTTATTGTGTAGTAGCCCCGGGCTTTTTTGCTAACTTACTTATGTGTAATGTATTTGCATGTTGGCCGACCCCACGTGTGACATTGATGGATCATGATACCCATGTCAGGAGTATACCAATGTGCAATCTTTGCTGAAAGAGCTTCGAAAAACTCCAATGTGTAATTATTGGCATGGACGAAAAAGTTGGCGCCTAAAAATTTTTAAAATTTTTTTAGAAAAATGGTATTTTTTATAGCTCGACGGTACGAATAAAATGACACAAAAATGATTGAATTTGAGCAATGTTTTGGGTTATTGAAACGAAAACCCTGATTTATCAGGTCTTCTCGAGTCAGGGTTTTCGTTTCATTAACCCAAAACAATTTTCAAATTTGATCATTTTGGTGTCATTTTGTTCGTCTCGTCGAACTATAAAAATGCCGTCTTTCTTTTTTCAAAATCATGAAAAACATGTCATGTGCGAAAAATTTTGTTTGTTATTAATGCTTAATAATCTCCATCAAATGCTTTCACGTTCATGAATTGAATCGATTTTGCTGTTTGTTCGAAACAGGTTTCATGGAAAAAGTTCTAGCGACTCTATTTCTTATACGCAACAATGAGGTGCATTCGAAGGCCATTATTACAAATAATCGTTGAAATCGAGTACAGGGTGGACCAAAAAAAGTGGATTTTGCTATTTTTGAGACTTGGTTCATAAGGATTTTTCTTCATAGCAAAATTTTTTCACAAAAAGTGATATTCTACAATGTTGTTCCTGAGTTCACGACAAACAACTTTGTAGAACATCACTTTTTGTGAAAAAATTTCTGTTCCATACGATCTGAGTCGCAAAAAGCCTAATTTTTTGCCTACCCTGTAAATATGACAGACGGAAGTTGCACGTCATACGATAAATAAGGAGAGAATTTTTGAAGATTCCCAAAAAAAGAAAAGAAAGAAGATCTTTTTGATCGTCATAAAATTTTGAAATAAAAGGTGTTAATAAGGTTGAACGGAAACATAGTTTTCACAAGAATTTTTTTCACAAAATGTGAAAAATTTTCTAAAAAGTTGTTCCTGAGATCACGACGAACAGCTTTGTAGAACATCACTTTTTGTGGAAAAATTTAAATCGTCCGAAAACGGGTTTGAATTTGCCTGAATATTGACACGAAAACCTTGAAATTTAAATTTTTAAAATACGCTTAACTATTGGGTGTATTTAAAAAAGAAAGACGGCATTCATTATAGCTCGACGAGACGAACAAAATGACACCAAATTTATCTAATTTGATCATTGTTTTGGGTTATTGAAACGAAAACCCTGATTCATGTTCAAATTTTTCAAGCAATTTTATTTCGCATTTATCTCTTCAGAGTTAACGAATTAGAATTTACTTTCAAAGCAAAAGTTGATCACCACAACATGAACTTTCTTTTAAAAAAGTTTGTTCAAAACATGAACTGGTGATCCTTTCATGTATTTTCTTCATTCAATTTCTTATGGGCTCGAAATTGTTTACGATTTTTATTACTTTTGTGCATAAAAAGTTAATTGCTAATGCGTTCCAAAATATAATTTTCCTGTTTTCTTGTTTTTGAAATTTCAGAAAAATTCCCAAAACCAGAAATTTTGTATTACTTTCAAATTCATAATTCAAAAAATTTTCTTAAAAGTGAGTAAGGAGCGATCCCGTCCGATCTGGCAAGTTAAGCAACGTTGTGCCTGATGGGTTCGATCCCGCTCGGAGCCAATTCTTTTTACTTTGTCCAAAAGCGGATAAAAAATTTTGCCTAGGGGTAATTTTATGCGGAGAATCGATTACGCGCATTCCCAAAGCGTGAAAACGCTTCCCTGATTCAGGGAAGAAATGGATTTTTGAAGCGAAAATGTAAATTGTTCGAATTAAAAAATAATCATCGTGTTCAGCAACATCAAAAACACCTTTTCGCTTCAATACACACATCTCTTCCCTGAATCAGGATCAGGAAAGCATTTTCACGCTTTGGGAATGCGCACAATCGATTCTCCGCACAAAATTACCCATAGGCAAAATTTTTTATTCGTTTTTGGACAAAGCAAAAAGAATTCGCTCCGAGCGGGATCGAACCCACGGCCCCCAACGTTGCTTAACTTGCCAGATCGGACAGGATCGCTCTTTACTCATTTTTAAGAAAGTTTTTGAATGGGTTTTATGTTGCAAAATCGGCGTAATCTGTTTTGTAAAAAATTGCCTATTATTAAATCCGATTAAAGGGCCTTTTCTCTTCAGCCTCATCCTCTTCATCTCTTCCTAAATTTTCCGAACGATGTTTTTAAATTCCAAAAGCGTTGAAAAGTCGAGTGGAAACAAAGGCCTTGACCTTTTTATCGGATGTATAAGTGACACACAAAATTCTCCCGACTTTTGTTGTACGAAGACTACTGGGGTTTTGATAATAGCAATTAGTGATGCAAAACATTTTCAACTTTTACGATCGAAAAAACAAATACAACATGTTTCAAAAGAGTTTAAAATTTTTGAGAGCATGGTGCTGGAATAAGAAATTTTGTGGCTACAGTGACCCCATGACCCTGATTCAGGGGAAAATGGTTATTTTTGGTTGCAGTCAGGGAGTCTCCCCCTTCCATAACCAGGGTATCCAGAATTTTGATTTTTTCGATTTCGGGAGGGGAGAGGTGAAAAAATCTTCCCTGACCCTGATTCAGGGAAAAAATGGTTCAAAATTTTTTTCTGGAAATGAAATTTTTGCAACTTTTCGCTTCACTACACAGGCCTTCCCTGAATCAGGGAAGCGTTTTTTGCTCCAAAAATGTCCAATCTCAGATTCTAGCAAATGACTCCTCTAGGGTAAAAACATGCGGAGAAGAGGATATTTTTTTTGAATTTGACATTTTCGAAGCGAAAAAACGCTTCCCTGATTCAGGGGAGGCCTGTGTATTGAAGCGAAAAGTTGCAAAAATCGCATTTCCAGAAAAAATTGTTGAAAATTTTTTCACGTGGGTGGCTCCCTCTTTATTGTGTAGTAGCTCCCGAGGGCCTTTTATCCTGTCTCTTCAATACAAGTCTGCAATTATAACTTTCGTTAAAGAACGAGTGAAAATTTCAGGCCTGACTGCCAATGACCTCAATCCCCCTCAAAGCTCATCCGGCTAACAACATAATTTAACCATCTATCACACTCCATTAAAACAGTCTATAGAAAACTAGTTTATCCAAGCATGAATATCCCCAAGTAAAAATTGCTCCTCGAAAATTTCATGAACGCATAACAAAAAAAATGGACCCACCGTTCACCCATTCCGCTCGTTGGCTCTGATCATCGTGACCAATCTGGTCAAAAAGAGCATCGAAATCGTACTGGTCTTCGAGATTCATATCGAATAGATTCTTTCTCCAGAACGTATCCTGCTGCATCATCCAAAACGATTTTCCTCTCTTCAATAAACTAACAGCCAAGTTGGACCGAAGTAAATAAATGGTCTGATATGGTCCCTCGGCAAAACTGAATGGCTTCTGAAAATTTCTGTACTTTTTGGAAATCGGATACAGTCAACTTTCGAGTTAGTGACCCCTCCCGGGAAATTTCTCGCCAACACGACCACGCAGGGATGCATAGTTTTCAGCCAATACGACCATCCAGGGATGCATAGCAAAGTAAAACGATATACAATCAATTCTCGATTTAGTGACCCCTTCCGAAAAATTTCTCGCCAACACGACCACGCAGGGATGCATAGTTTCCCGCCAATATGACCACACAGGGGTGCATAGTAAAGTAAAACTATATTCAATCAATTCTCGATTTAGTGACCCTTTTCTCTCTCTATTTCGATTTATTGACCCCTCTCGAGTTTTTCCCGCCAACACGACCACGCAGGGGTACATAGAGTATAAATACAGTCAAACTCGATTTTGTGACACCCTCCCTCCGATTCGATTTAGTGTTCCCTCCCTGGGGGTGTCACTAAATCGAGAGTTGACTGCAATTATCTACTTACATAAAGACTCGGAGTTGGCCAATACAACTGTCTTATGTTCGGCCAATATTCCGCCATGACGTCTCGCGCAGTCGAATCCAATGTCACAAAAATAAGTCGTTCATGAACACCCGGGAAAATTTTTGTATTGCACAGGAAGTTGAAGGTCATGTTTAAGGCATATTGGTTGAGCAAAAGGAAGGCTGGTGGACGATCGAACTCTTTGTCGATTAGCCGGATTAAGTCGTTAAATTCCGGCGAGTTTTCTATACTTTCTAAGGAGACTGAATCGCCATGATGTTTTACATAGACAACGGCAGTCGTTGCATTTTTCGTTTTTCTCAGCACCAAGATTCCTAAATGAGAATTTGCTGATTTTGAAGGAAAAAAATTATAGCAAATGATTTGGAATGAAACGATACGAATGAAACGAAATTCAGGGTTTTCGTGTCAATATTCAGACAAATTCAAATCGTTTCCGGAGAGGATGGAACGATACGAATGAAACGATTTGGATAAAACGACATAATGAAGCGAAACCAAATTCAGGGTTTTCGTGTCAATATTCAGATAAATTCAAACCCATTTCCGGACGATTTCTAGATGAAACGATCAAATAAAATGATTTCATTTCCAGACGGCGTCCGAAAATTGTCCGGAAATGGGTTTGAATTTGTTTGAGTATTGACACGAAAACCCTGAATTTGGTTTCATTCCATTATGCTGTTTCATTTAGTCGTTTCAGTGGTAACATCGGTACAGTGCCAACTTATTTGCTTCTTTCCAAAATACAGGCTTGTGTTTCGCAACTGAACGCAGGCAGCCATTTTTGGATCCAGTCCATTAGAACAAAAGCTTCATCTTCAACTAAGTTTGTGTTCGTTTCATCTGTGTTTGTTTCATTTGTGCTCGTTTCATTCGTACCATTTCATTTGTGTTCATTCAGGGTTTTCGTTTCAATATTCAGGTAAATTCAAACCCGTTCCCGGACGCGAAAGGATATAAAATCGTTTCATTCATATTGTTTCAAAACTTTCGTTTCATTCGAGTCTATGCCCAATGAAGCTGCTTCACTAGGGCCAAAATTTCAACTTCTTGAAACAATTTAACAAACCAAATAAAAAGGGTCCCACAGGATTTTCCTTTTAAACTTTTTCTAGCCCGATTATCAAAGGAAGTTTACTTTTTTTACAATTTTTCTTGGCAACGTTTTTTACACAATCGCCAAAATTTCTACAGGTTACTCGCTTTTTAGGAAGGCTTTTACGCGAAAATTTTCTCAGACTAATTTTTAAATAAATCATAAAATTACTCAAAGACGAGAAAACTCGTTTTTTTTAAACACACCATAGTACGAAAAATTCCGAATTTTTAACTAAAAGACCAGTTACAGAGCACGTTAAAAGTTCTTGATCACTTGTTATAAAATGTTGATATTTGACTATATAAGTGTCGATTTTTGACGAAATTTTCGACAATTCTAGAATCTTTCTATGCGCTGAACAAGAATTCGCCGTTATTTTTTCTGGGAATATGGTCAAAAATGGCTTACAGACCTTTTTTGGAATTTTATCGTTGTAGGAGTACCTTCCCGTGGTCAAAAGTTCTCCAAATCGACTGAAATTTGGTATCCAGAGGGTTTTTCTATATGAGGAACACGAATCCGAAGGAATTTTTCGATTTTGATCACGGGAAGGTACCCCTACGAGGGTAGAATTCCCAAAAAAGGTCTGTTTTTGTAAGCCATTTTTGACTATATTCCCGAGGTCTAGGAGAAAAAATAACGATGGATTCTTCTTCGATGCATAGAAAAATTCGTCAAAAATCAACTTCTATAGTCAAATATCAACATTTTTTTAAAAAGTGATCACGAACTTTTAACACATCCTGTATTTGGCAAAAAATCTTTACTCTCAGAAATTCCATTTTTTAGAGAAAAATTTTATAAAGTTGCAGTTTCTGCACAACAATAAGTTATCCTGGTGCCCAAAAAATTTTCTCGTTACCTGTTATAAACCAAAATATATAGGTCCCATAACACAAATATCTATATAGGAATGGGCCAAGAAGCCGTTTAAATATTGGACCTTTCCTTTCATTAAGTTTATTACTAATCTTGTTAACAAGAGGCTGCTTCTTCTCATCCGGTCGTTTCATCGCCGGAACCCGCCTTTGAACTACAGTAGATGAGGTAGAGATCATTTGTTGAATGAAAGACTTGCCAAGAATTACGATGAAATATGTGTAAAAAAATGTGACCGAGTTGTCTTACACAAAGTTGGTGGACAATGGGTCAACAAGTCGAGTAACACTTTCTCCTGCAAACAAAAACATCAGATCATCTCACGTCGTGCNTCAATAAAAAAGAGAAATGCGCCAAAGATGGGAGAACAACAAGAACTGATTGCGGTTGGATGGTTCGTCCACACGTCGCTGTTACAGGTGTCACACAGGGCCGGTTATACCTGTGCGATCCAACCAGCGAACCACCAAAGCACCACCCAAATTCGGAAAAAGACTCCTCTTCTCTTTCTTCTTCCGCAGATGGCTTCAATCGTTTGGTTTTGCGCGACGGCCGCTACACCTGTGGGAGACAACAAGCGCAACGAAGTCACGGATGAATGCAGGAGCCGATCCGAAGGCTCACTTCATCATCAGATTCAGGAACACATGTCACACAAGCGCTAAGCCACGATCGGCTTAAGTGAATCAGCCGATTGTGGAGCCGAGCACGGGTTTGAACCCGCGAGCAATTTTGAAATAATATGTGTGACGTCGATCATGATTTTTAGCAAACACACACGTATACTAGCGATGTGTCGAAATTGAAAAATTCGTTAAAAATTGAAAAATTTGTCAAAAATCGAAAATTTCATCAAAAATCGAAAAATTCATCAAAAATTGGAAAATTCGATTTTTCTTCTGAAAGTCATCGTTTTAGTAATTTTATGCGAAAAATAGATTGCGTGCATTACCGAAGCATGAAAACGCTTCCTTGACCCTGATTCAGGGAATGGGGATGGGTGCATTGAAGCGAAAATCAAACATTTTCGGATTTTTATAAGAAAACCATCGATTCTTAGGTTTTTCTAGGAGGGAAATCGAGTGCGCGCATTCTCGAAGCATGAAAACGCTTCCTTGACCCTGATTCAGGGAATGGGGATGGGTGCATTGAAGCGAAAATCAAACATTTTCGGATTTTTATAAGAAAACCATCGATTCTTAGGTTTTTCTAGGAGGGAAATCGAGTGCGCGCATTCTCGAAGCATGAAAACGCTTCCTTAACCCTGATTCAGGGAAAGGATACGTATTTACGTAAATAAATTGATTTTCGCTTCAATACACCGATTTCTTCCCTGAATCAGGGTCAAGGAAGCGTTTTCAC
>OZJO01000080.1:0-17844 GCA_900406225.1 Acrobeloides nanus
CTGATTTCGTAAATAAACGGGGGGGGGCGCTATATCGAGTTTTAGGAGGGGGAGCGCTATATCGAGGTTTGACTGTAATTAGCACTAATTCTGATTTTCCCGCCAATACGACCACGCAGGGATGCATCAAAAAGCTATATAAAGTCGAAATATAAAAAAGTGTAGTTTTTTTTTGCGCCACCCTGTAGAAAAAGATGGTTATATGCAAATAAAATTTTTGTCATGTACTTTTGTTAAATTGTGTATTATTGTATTTATGTGTACAGGCATTTATACTGTTTTGTGGATTATCATGTTGTTTCAGAATTTTCGAAAATTGACCAATTTCATTTTTGCGGTACTATTGTAAATGCAACAAACGATTTTCTCCACTTTCCAGTGGTAAGAATAAAAATTTTCTTCAGAGATCCCCGTGTCGAATTCCCCTCTCCCGAATACAAAAATTCAGACAAATTGGAAATTTGTTTAAATCCAGTTTTTTACCTTTCGTCATAAAGGGTAAAAACTGAAATTTTTTCAAATTGTCTGAATTTTTGCATTTAGAGGGTTTTTGACACGGGGATCTCGAATCTGAAGGAATTTTTAATTTTATTTCTAGAATGTCTATTTTCCATTTTCAAAAAAAAATTTTGCGCCTTCAGCGCTATTTTTCGGCTAAAACTTCAAACATTCAACAAAAAATTTTTCTAAAAAACAATATAAGGATAGATTCTTGTTTTTGGGCCCTTGCGAAAATTTTTCTGGGTATCATTATCTAACTTTGGCACGACACATTTGTAACGAAAAATGACATGATTCTAACCTTTTTAATTTGAGTTTTTGACACAGTATAACCAGCATCGTAATTATATGGCTGGTAAAAATCCTCCCCAAACCTGAAACAATTTGATTTTTCGGCGAAGAAAATGGAAATTTTTCCAAAACTTTCTCCCTCCCCCTAATCTGGAAATTTATAGAAAACTCCCCATCCAATCTGGATTAAAGTTAGTTTCTTGACAATTTTATAAGATTTGGGTAAAAAATTCGGAGTCAAAAATTTTTGTATTCGTGTCAAAGCGGTTTTCATGCCAAAGTTGGCTATTCTAAAAATTACCTACTCAATTTTTTAAACTTAATTTTGCTCAAATTATCCGCCTATAAATTCACATAATTTATCAAAAATTTGTCTATACACTGTTTCAAATTTATTTGTTTTGTTGAGTATTCTGTATACCAAAATAATTCAGCCTGTTTTCGTTTATTCATGTTTTTTTATCACTATTTTGCAGAAATGTAAATTTTGTCAAAAAGAACATAAATAGAAAACAAAAACTTGTTTTGAACCGCCTTTTATCCTTATTTTGAAATCGTCTAACCAATTTTTTCTCTAACATTTCATTTCTCTCTCGTTCTTATTCTGTGCCACGTGGAGCCGGGTTGCTAGTGCTGATGCGCACATTTTTCTTGGCCGACTTTCTCTTTATTTTGCGCAGAGATAGTCTCTGGTTGGGCTTTCTCCGCGCTTGGCTAAATAATGTTGTTCGAAAGAGCTTGGTTGTTTGGTTCGAATGCGAAAAAAGCCGTTTTCTGGCGCTTTGCCGAGTCGCCCAAGTGAAGAGAGCTGAGCTCCTCTGTCTCATCTGTGGAACGGCCGCGTGTTAGTCGCCACTAAATGCATATGTGAAGAAGTAGCCATGACTGTGCTAGAATGTCGGACATTTTGTTTCAATAAAATATCAAATTTGTATAGATTTTTGGCTTTTGTCTTTTATAATTTTTGGGCTTTGTGATTTTTTCTTTACTAGCAAATTCGTTTTTGTTGAAAAAGCAAAGTCTTTTTCATTTTGTATGCAAAAAATTAGCTGAAGTTTTCTTGCTTTCAATTATAAGGGCGTTGTATATTTAGATAGTAAATTTTTATAAAACTAGTTTTTTCCTGCACTTTGTCCTCTTTATCGCCTGTCTCATAAATTTGTTGCATTGTTTATCCAAAATGCCACAGCAAATAATAAAAAACAATCAACCAAATGGCCTTACAAATCACACCATCAGAAGTTTTCTGAACTTTCCGCGCAACTTGTTTTTTTATACCGATAATTAGTTTTTCTATTTTATGATTTGCGCGTCACAAAAGAATTCTATCTATCATACTTGTGGCTTGTCCTTGGAGAAAGATCATTGTATTTAAGGAGAGGTTCTAGGCAAATATTAGACATTGTGGGATCGAGTGGGTGATCAGCGAAGAGTTTTTCTATCCGCAATGTGATCTTTTCATAATAGCATGGCTGCTTTTCTCGTACTTTGGCCCTGATCCAGTTTGATGTGCGTGTTCAGCTAGAAAGTTTTGATCTCTTTAAATTTAGTATTTTATGCACAATTGGTCTTGTTGTTCTTTGGTTGGTGAAATTTTGAGGCAATGGTTTTTTTGTCTGAAGAGGAAATCACGTAGCTTGGTAACCAGACAGCTTTAGCATTATGTTTGTAGAAAATTCTAGAGCTTCGTTGTTTTTTTATGAGTAAACGTTTGTCTTCGGGAAAAATTGATTTTTTAAATTTTCATACAATATGCTCAATTATCAGGGTTGTTTTTTTTTATCATCGATGCCGTTCTCTAATGGCTCTTATGGCCAATTTTTATCCTAAACTATCCTCTTTAAGGCCAATTGGTTGTTTAATAAAACTTAAATCTAATTGTTTATTCATATATGTGGTTTTTTAGGTTGATAGGAAACTGGAAAGTACCAAAATTCGTATAGAGCTCGGATAGGTTGAGCTAGGAGAAGAATAATCGCGTTTTCCAATTTTTATTTTGAATCATCTTTGAAGACACTAACGATCACACGGGTGCGTCGTATACTTTGACCCCAAACTATAAGCTTTGCTCAAATCGTATCTTTTTTTTCATTCATTCCGGTCACAAAGATATGATATGTACTGCTGATAAGCTCCTCCTCTTTGCTCTCATTCGTAGTCCTTTTTAAGTTAAGGTACACGAACAGTTACGGATAAATGACTTAAGTTAGGTTGATGAAAGAACTATGCTCTTGGTGGTTTTGTGGAAACAAACATTTTTTCATTGCTATTTTTCTGCCTGTGTAAATGTGCTCCTCAATATTTTTCGGTTGTTAAAACGTGTCTTTGTTGTATGATTGTGTTATTTTACAATTGAGTTGTTTTTAGAAATTCTGCGTTGACGATCAATTTGTTAACGTGTGGATTTGATTGTAATTGTTTTTCAAACTTCGTAATTCTTTAAGCTAATTTACTTATTTTCTATCATAATTTGCCAAAATGGTTGTGGTTAAGGAAATTCCTATTTGGTCTTTACCCTTTAGCTTGGGTGGTCGGTATGTTATTACTGGATTTTGATAAAAACGGAGAAATTTGCTTATTTGTTGAAATACAAAGTTCTATATTATGTTTTTATGACAGAGGGTGAGGTCAGCTTCTGCTGGGGAAAACTAAAAAAACAAAAGGGAACCTTATTTTTTGCTACTTCACCGCGACCATTAAAATAGAATTAAAAAAAAGAATTTTGACAAAAAAAGGTACTAGTTAACTTTGACCCACCTCAAACTTTATTCAAAATCCTTAAAGTCGATTTTTTAAAGTTTTTGCTAATGTAAAAAATTTTCATCAAAAATTGAATTTTCCATTATTTTTATGCTTGAACAATTAATTTTTCAACAATTTTTAGATTTGCCGATCTTACGGAGTGGGCAGCAAGTGCACAAACAGGTTCTTCATCTTTATACTTAGCAGCAGCAGCAACTCTTGGTACAATGGGTCTCTGGTGGGTATGGAATTCTCGTCCAACTGGCAAAGTGGTTCCATTGGTGGATCCCAATATGCAAACTCGTGAATTACCGGTGAGTCGTTACTTTGTTGTACAGGGGAAGACAAAGGCGGACAAAAGTCCTGACTCAGGCGAACAAAATTTCTGACATTGTTAAAAAACGCTCAAAAGGTGTTGTCTTGTCCAGAATTGTCGAGAAAACACGTTTTTGAAATGTTTTGCCCTTTGGGTCAGGACTTTTGCCTTCCCCTGTATATATTCATGTTGCATTTTGTGTGTGTAAAATTTGCATAGTTTATGATTTTCATATCTAATTTTGTTGATATTTTATGTCAAAATGTGTCCAAAGTCGATTTTTGAGCCCAGGAATTTGTCCATGATCAATTTTTATGCTCAAAAATTTATTGATAACTTTTTGGTTCAAATTTTTATTCAAGCAGTATATTTTAATCTCAGAATATTCACTAGCTTAATGTTTGACTTTAAATTTTTAAACTGAAAATCGACTTGGACCTCACATCAAATTTCTCTTTGTCAGTCAAGATAAATTTCCTACTTTCTAATCATTTGTAAAAAATTTTCTTTCTAACCTCTTTCTTGTCTAATTTTTCATGACCGTCAAAAGTCTTAATTTTTTCGTACCAGTAATTATTTCTGATATTTGCAAAGCGCAATAAAAAGGCCGAAGTCCATTCTTTAGACGGTGATGCATCATTTAATAGATGATTAGTTGATCTGCTCATTTCTGAGACATTGTCGATTTTTTATCCCAGGTTAAAGGGCAACTCACAAGTACTGGCGTCCACGTTATCTTCAGGCTCGTTTGACCTGTCCGATCAAGTTTTTGGAACCTAAATTGCTCGTTCTTTACTCAATTAGAAAAAACTTGCAGTGGTCCGATTTTTTGTGAATGTAATAATTTGTGATGATACATTATGGAAAGTTTTTCAATGCGTTCTTTACTTAATTAGAAAAAAAACTTGTGGTTCTATTTTTTTTGTTAATGTTGTAATTTGTAACAACATTAATATATGGAAAGTATTCAATGAAGTTCACATGCACTATTTTGAAAATTCACTTTTTAGTCTTTTTTAAAAAGTCCTTTAAAAAATTTAAAATTTTTTTCTAACACGGCCGTTTTTAAGCTGAAAATCAAAAAAATTTTTGATACCGTCCACCACTCCAAAGGGTTTGGTTACGCCACTGTCTGAAAATGCTCAAAATTACGATTTTTGTTGAAAAAATGAAAAATTTTGGATAGTATCGGAAGCCGAGCGGTATGGAAAATTTTTTGAAAATTCGCTTTTTTACAGCCCCCAAAAGGGTAAAAACTTTTAACTCTAAAATACTTGAATTTTTGTATTAGGCGGTTTTTTACTACAGGGAATTCGAATCTGAAGGAAGTTTTTGATTTTTACCCTGGAAAGTGTGAAATCGTTCTTTGCGAATTGTCCGCTAGTGAAATTTGTTACTTTGTTGCTAATTTTCTAGTGCCAGCTATCACTTCTAAAGTTTTATGTGGTTATAGTCTCGCCGGCTTATCTTTTTTCTCATTTCAAAAATATATGTTTTATAGGTGTCACGTTTTCTTTTTAGCTTGATAAAGAGGGGGTAAGGTGTTTGATTGACACAAATTGTTTGAATCACATTTTTGTTGCGATTAGAGTGTAAAATTTATTTTTTGATAAGGCATAAATCACAAAGAATGAATTTTTTATAGAATACCCAATGTTGAACAATAATTTTGTAACAAAAAATAAGACGTCCAATTTCCATAATTAAATTTATAATTTTTAGGATGGTTCCCGCGTCTGTAAATATCTCAAGACTGATAATCTCATGCGCTGTATGCACTCGGATGCGTTGACGCTCTACGATGCCGTCCGCCGAGGTGCGCGCGTCTCCAAAAATGGTCCCATGTTGGGCTACCGCAAGAAACAATCGGATGGCTCCGAGCCTTACGTTTGGGTGAACTACAATGAGGCGATTGATCGCTCCGTTCAAATCGCCCATGCTTTCCGCACTCTTGGTTTGGAAGCCGGTCAGAATACGCTTATTGGAATTTATGCGAAAAATCGTCCTGAGTGGATTATGGTTGAACATGCCACGTACACTTTCAATAATGTATTGGTGCCGTTGTATGAAACCCTTGGAGCGGAGGCTTGTATCTTTATTTTGAACCAAGCGGAAATTGAACTAGTCGTCTGTGATGCAGTAGAAAAAGCTATGGGTAAATATTTTGTTGATCAATCGTCTAATTTTTGAAGCTCTATAAATTGATTTTTGGAGCTTTAAAAAACTAGATTCACAATTTTATAAAGCCATTAATACTTGCCAATTTTAGGTCTACTCAAAGAAAAATCTAATTGCCCTTCATTGAAGCACATCGTAATCATGGAACCAATCTCGCAAGAGCTCAAAGATTTGGCCGAACAAGAAAATGTGAATGTGCTCACTTTTGACGAACTCGAAAAGATTGGCCGTGAAAGCACCGACAAGAAGCCACATGTGCCACCGAAACCGGACGATTTGGCAACAATTTGCTACACTTCGGGTACCACTGGCACACCAAAGGGTGTTATGCTCACGCATGGAAACGTCATTTCGGATGGCACAGCGCTGGAGTATTTCAAGTACACTCGTTTGGACAAAGATGTATGTGGATTTAAAATTTGTGATTCGAATTTAATTTTTATAATTTTAGGATATTATGATGTCCTTCCTTCCCCTTGCACACATGTTCGAGCGCGTCGTCCAATCCGTGGTCTACACCGAAGGCGGTCGAGTCGGCTTCTTCCGTGGCGATATCCGCAAACTACCTGACGACATCAAAGAACTCGCACCCACAGTTCTTCCAGTCGTTCCACGCGTGCTCAACCGGCTCTACGACAAGGTGATGTCCGAAGTCAACAAGTCCGGCATCAGAAAGGCGCTGTTCACCGCAGCCATGGCCTACAAATCCCGGGAACTGAACAATTGGATCATCCGAAATAATTCGTTCGTGGACAATTTGGTCTTCAAAAAGATCCGCGATGGATTTGGCGGTCGTGTGAAGTTAATGATAACGGGTTCAGCGCCGTTGTCCGAGAATGTGCTCACGTTTGTTCGTTGTGCGATGGGGTGCGCTGTTGTTGAAGGTTATGGTCAGACCGAATGTGTTGCTGCATCCACTGTAAGAAATTGATAAAAAAAGATTTAATAAAATTTATTTTGAACTTAAAAAATGATGAAAATAAAGTTTTGGCTCAAAAGTTAATAAAAATTTGATTTTTGAGCTTAAAAATTTATACAGTTTAATTTTTGTCATTAAAAATTATCACTATTTTGCTCAAAAATCGGATAAACTTCTTTTTCCGAGATTAAAAATCAAGACTAAATAAGTTTTTGTCGTGCATCTAAATTTTTGCTGTTATTTCCAGGTCACAATTGAAGGCGACCCAACACCAGGCCATGTTGGTGTTCCAGCACCTTGCAACGCAATCAAATTGATGGATGTCCCCGAGTTGGGCTACTACTCAAAGGACGGCGCTGGTGAAGTCTGCATTAAAGGCGTGAACGTCTTCAAAGGGTATTACAAGAATGAAGAACAGACACGCGAAACTATTGATTCGGACGGTTGGCTACACACTGGTGATATTGGTCGTTGGACTCAGACGGGCACGTTGAAAATTGTGGACCGCAAGAAGCATATTTTCAAGTTGGCTCAGGTGTGTAAAAAACGTATATGAATATGTGGTCTAAAAATTGGGTCCTTTAATTTTTTGATTCAAAACATTTTTTGGGTACTTATTTTTGAGTCGATGTAAAAATAGGCCGAGTTGGAACAGGCGACCTGGTCTGCACATAGACCTGTCTGGCTTATTCTCAGTCCGTCCTGGACTACCTTTCTAGTCTGCCTGGACTGCTCTCAGTTCGCTCGATTTTTACCAGGCCAATTCGGACTGACCCTTGCATATTTCTACAATTAAATTTTATGCAACATAATTTTTGAAGTTCTAAAAAATTGTACAGTTGTAATATTTTTATAATCCAATTTTTAGGGTGAATACGTGGCACCAGAAAAGATCGAGAATATATACGTCCGCTGCTCTTATGTGGCTCAATCGTTTGTGCATGGCGAGAGCTTGAAGACATGTCTAGTTGCAATCGTTGTACCAGACCCCGACGTTCTACCTGGCGCTGCCGCCGAAAAGCTTGGCATTAAGGGCAAATCTATGGAAGAGCTATGCGAACTTGCAGAAGTGAAGCAAATGATCTTGGACGATATGATTTCGTGCGGCAAAAAGTCGGGACTCTATAGTTTTGAACAGGTGTGTAAAAATTAAAATCAGCAGTTTGGGTCAAAAAAGTTGACCAATCAATTTTAAGGCCCAAAAAATTATGCGCCTTAATTTTGTATGTTATAAAAATTTAGGCACCTTAATTGTTTAGACTATAAAAATTTGCGATTCCTCATTTCTTAGGTTATACAAATTTGAGCACTCTTTTATTCTATAAAAATATGCTTTTTCCCTTCCCAAGCTGGCCCAAAAATTATGCCCTCGCTCTAAATTTTAAGTACTCTAAATTTGTTGAGTTATAAAAATTGGATAGTCAATTTTTTTGTTGAGCTTTCTAATTATTTCAAATTTCAGGTCAAAGATATCTACTTATCTCACGAAATGTTCTCCGTCGAAAACGACCTCCTAACACCAACTTTGAAGAGTAAACGCCCGAAGTTAAAGGAGCATTTCAAGAAGCAAATCGAGGACATGTACAAGCATCTTGACTAGAAGCCAGAGATCATTTTTTAAAGAACCTTATGGTTTTGTTATTGTATACATTTATGCGAATTTTGAAAATACCCGTTTAAAATTTTTATGTGACAAGTGATTTTGGAGGTCTAAAAACGGGTATTTTCATTTTAAACGCCTTTATTTGCCATCACCCGGTTTTTTACTTTGCTCCATTTCTTCCATATTAATAATTGTAGGAAAATATTTTATCTGTGTTTTATTTACTGCTCAATATTCGGGTTAATTTATTTTTTTGACAATAATTTTGAATTTTATGTTAAAATTTGCTACATAAAATTTTTCCTCTAAATTCAATTTTTGAACCCAAAAATCGATTTTTTGTCGGCCAAAAATTGAATTTTGTCAAAAATAGAAAGTTTTTACATTCAAAATTAATTTAAAATTTTTTTATTAGTTCTATCTATATATAGGAGTTTTATATGAGCCATTAGTTTGATCTTGAATAAGATTCGTATGCAAATTTTGAGCCTTGGGTCCAAGTTTTTATAAATTTCCAATTTTGGTCATAATAGTACGTCTAAAATTGGAAACTTATAAAGATTGAGAATTTAGAAAATAGGTATAAGCTGGAAAATATTGAACCACTTGCTTCAAAATTTGCATATCTATTTTTTCTTTCTGATTTATTTTTTTAGACCACTTTTTCTTTCATTTTTATGACTTGATACGACTTTTATTATAGTATGAGATTTAATCATTATTTATTGTCATATAGAGTGGACTTGTATAATGTAATATTGATATGAAAATTTTGATTATGATGATGTTTTATTAAATCAAAAATAAAATTAATGCAAATTTGATGATGTATTCTTAAAGATATTGTTTACATAAATAGTAATGTGCTTTATCACTGTCTCCGTTTGACCAAGTGCCAGTTGATATGTCAAAAATTACACAATTTTGTACGAAATCTCTTGTTGGGTAGCCTAAATTTAAAAATCATTTTTTAATTATTTTATGGACCTTTCCAATTTGCATATGTGCTAGGATCACGATTTGACCATACCCAATTTCGTTGATTTCGTATAAGCCCAATATAAAAGAGGGGATGGGTAAGGGGATTATCCCCTGAAATTCTAAAAATTCATTGAAAAAATGAGAAAATTCATAAATTATCCTCCTTTCTGCATACGTCACTGTTGGGACAGAGGCGTGTCCCCCTCCCATTCCTGGAAAAGTTGAAAATTTTTCCCTGTCCCTCTCCTCTATGTTTTTGCCCAAAAATTTTGAACAAATTTTTTGACCAAAATTTTCCATTCAACAAAAATATTTTGAGATTTTAGCTTAAAAATACGCATTTTTTCAAAAGTTGTGCCTTTTTATACAGGAATTTAACGCAAAAGTTTTTCGAAATATATATGCACCATTCCATTCACCGGCTGAAATTATACCACTGATCCTGACCATATCCAAATTCTCGCAAGCCCTAACTCGAATTGTGTTTTTGGCAACAAGTTTAGATATTATTGGAAACTATGAAATCAACACTGACCAAGAAAAAGAGCCGCAATCGATTTGGTCTGCATTGTCAGCTCCTCTAGTTATGTGAGGGGAGCTGACCATTAACAAGACTTATTCTTACGCTGTTGTATTGTTAAACCGAGGATCTTCTGCACAGGTTAGATTACTTCATAAAATCTAGATATTTATATCTTTTTTTATATAGCACACGTCTTTTATGTTCAGTAATCTTGGTTTGACAAATCCATCTGGTTACATAGTTCGGAAGGGACCCACTTTTTTGGGACCCAGGACCCCGTGGGTCCGGGACCCCATGGGTTCCGGGACCCAAAGGACCCATACAAGATTTTTGCAATACTTCTTCAAAATTCTGGGATATTCTATTATTTTGAGTTATGCTGAACAACTTTCAAAAAAAAATTTTTTGAAAAAGTTGTCTGGCCATGGAATATACCAGATTTATTTTTAAGGCAAAATCAAATCGACTCAGGTGGGATTCGAACCCGAGACCATTAGACTCGAATTCGGGGAGCACTACCACTGAGCCAAGTTCACATTAAAAACACTCAGGGGTCCATTTTTTCAGAAAATGGGATTGTTTCAAAAAATGCAATTTTCTCGGGTTTCCTGAGCTTTTTAGCGCCCCAAATAAACTTCACTAAACCCCTAGGTGTAACTTTTCACGAGGAACATTTTTCGCGTTGACGAGAAATTCCGAAAAAATTCTGTTTTAAAGTTATGACCATTTTTTAAATAACACTGAATCTGGTTTTTCAATGTTATTCGAAAAATGGTCATAACTTTAAAACGGAATTTCACCATTCGATAGTACTCACGAGTACTAACTAATAACACAAAAAGTACGGCGCTAGGAGTTTCCTTTCCGTCGTAGATACAATCCGTAAGGGCATTTCCGTAAGGAAACTCCGTAAGGGATTGTTCTGTAAGCGTAAGGAAACTCCTAGTGCCAGAGCTACTGCTCTTTTACAGGATTTCCATCAGGAATTTTGAAAATTAATCATTTTGGTCTTCAAAATAATCATTTTTAAGTAAATTTTGTGCAAAATTAAGCAAAAAGTATTATTTTTATAGGAAAATTTTAGTAAAAAATAATCGTCCATACTCAAATTTAAGAAAAAAATAAAATAAAAACGAGATTCCAAAAATCTCGGGATTTTCGGGACGGCATCGAACACTATGGATCTCGAAAGTGTTTTCATCCATGGAGAGGGGGAATTTTGTTTTAAATTAATTTTTTATTAAAAAAAAATTAAAATTCCTTAATCAATTCTGAACAAGTTAAAAAATCTGAATTGCAGATGTGTGTCTAATTCACTCTAGTTGATGATTGATCCCTGGGATATATTTTTTAGGAAAAAATTTAACTATAAACAGTGTGTTCAAGTCCATTAGTTTAAGCTGAAAGTAACGTGAACTTTTGTCTTTTTGCAGATAAAAAAATTCTACACACTACAAACTAATTTTTACATATCTACAGTAGCGAGCAAAAAACTTTACGCAAGCAAAAATTATGAACAAAAATATTTTTATCATATCTCAGCTTTTTGAAAAGCTTTTCACTCGCGGATTTTTTTTAGGACTAGACAAAACGATTGTGAGAAATCTTATGAAGCAATCAATTTTAAGTTTTTAGGAAAAAATTTAACTATAAACAGTGTGTTCAAGTCCTTTAGTTTAAGCTGAAAGTAACGTGTACTTTTGTCCTTTTGCAGATAAAAAAATTCTACACACTACAAACTAATTTTTACATATCTATAAATGTTAAATAATTTATGTACTATTCTCATTTAGAAATATGCTGGCTATAGTTATTTTATTACCGCTATTTATTAGTAGCATTGTTTCCTTACAAAATGGTTTGGCTAGGTAATTTTTGGCAAAAATGAAAAACAAAAAAGACCAGACCATAAAAATTGGAATACCTTTTTTGCCATTGTTTGTTGGCATACCTGCTCGTTTTACCAAGAATTTTCAGCATATTAACAAAAAAATTTTCTGCAACTTTTTCCTGACAGTTCTGCAACTTTTTCCTGACAGATTTTTTAAGAACCCCTCCTATGGGATGGATGTCATGGGCAAAATTTTTCTGTCAAATCGATTGTATTAACTACCCTAATGCGTGCATCAATGAAATGTTGTACATGAGCATGGCTGATAGACTGGGTAACGCATATTTTTTGTCAAACCACGACGTTTAAAAAATTTAGTCGATGATGGATATCTGGCTGCTGGCTATACTAGTATTCATATAGACGATTGCTGGCTTGAGAAAAATCGTTCATCAGATGGCAAACTTGTTGCTGACCGAGACANAAAATTTTTGCTTCCCCCCCCCCTCCCCCCCTACAGCGTTACTCTCTTGTGGCCTTCTGTGTTACGAGTTCCTTTTGGGAGGCCCATCTGGCCCCCTTTGTTCCTTCACAAAGATAAAAAATATGTGATAAATAAGGTTTCCTACTTGAAATTGATACTAACTTCCATTTCACAAAAAATTGTGCGCAAAGATGGTGTAACAAGTTTATGTGAGTCGTGATGCCCATCACATATGGCTTTTTCAAGTAGGTAATCCATATTTATTATGTTCCCTGACTATCCCTCTATTTTTTCTAATTTATAACTTTTTTCCCAGATGCACGACAGGGGCCTCCAACTAGCTATTTATGAAGACGTTGGCACCGAAACTTGTGGTGGATACCCCGGAAGTTGGGGTAATGAAGATATTGATGCACAAACTTTTGCTGACTGGGGCATCGACTACTTGAAATATGATGGCTGTTACTTAAATACGTCTTTGTTTAGTGTGGGTAGGTCTCATTTACATAAAAAAAATTTACAACTTTTTAAGGTTTTCCAAAAATGAGAGATGCGTTGAACAAAACTGGCAGACCTATAGTTTATTCTATTGAATGGGGTGTTGAATATTTCAACTTGTTGGATTGGGATAAAGTAATTTCAAATAAATACAATCGATCCTCAACACAACGCCCCCCCCCCTTCCAATAAGACATCGGCCTCGACAAGACTTCACTTTAGACCCGGTACCCAGGGTGACGTTTTATCGAGGTTCGCCTACAGAAAAATCAGGATTTTAGCATATGCAGAGGGAACGATTACTTGTATTTGTTTTTACGCGGTAAAAATAAGCCTAATAATGAATCTCTGTACGGACAGGTACAAAAAATGTTATCGATTTTCCATTTTTTACACCTGCAATCCGGCTGGGAACATGTAAGGGCAAAACAGTACCGCAGCACCGCGAAACCGAACCTAGGTGTAGAGAAAAAAAAATACAATAAAAAAATTTTTAAGATAAATTATACTCAAATTGCTGAAATTAGTAACTTAAATAGAAACTACCGTGATGTCTCAAGATTTTGGTTTTCAATTTTGGATATTATAGACTATTTTGGTGATAACCAAGATAAATTTATTCCTGTAAATGGGCCAGGATTTTGGAATGACCCTGATATGGTATGTATATGTTGGTATCAGGTGTATCGGTAAATCTCCAGCTTTTGAATATCTTTTAAAGTTATGGCTCCAGTACAGCTTTTTTGATGGAGTCTTTTGCCAGTATATACAAATCAGGTATGGAGAAATTTTTGGCGTTGAGATTATATTTCCCCGATGCTCACTTTTTTGTTGGTACTCATTTCTTTCTGCACCCCAAATGCCAAAATTGGCGATTTTTCAGCAAATTGGTGACCAACTCGGTCAAATCGATCCTTCCGGCAGCCAAAAATAGAAAAAAGAGTAAACTTTGAATGGATTTTTAGACCCCTTCAGGCAGCCAAATTTCATCACCGACTACAGATTCAAATGCGCCGCGATGAGCAATACAGAAATAAAAAAGAAATTATTGAAAAAGGATGCGATTTGACCGAGTTGGTCACAAATTTGCTGAAAAATCGCCAAAATTGCCATTTGGGGGGGGGGTGCAGAAAGAAATGAGCACTGACAAAAGTACGCATCGGGGGAATATAATTTCAACACCAAATTTTTCTCCATACCTGATTTGTATATACTGGCAAAAGACCGCATCAAAAAAGCTGCACTGGAGCCATAAACCTTAAAAGATATTCAAAAGCCTGCGATTTACCCATATACCTGCTTCGCTATATGGATGGTTTTGATTTTTTTAAATTCACTATTTTACTCTTAAAAGTCAAATTTAGATAATCGTAGGAAACAGTGAAATCACGACAGATCAAGCAAAAGTCCAAATGACAATTTGGTCGATCTGGTCAGCTCCCTTAATAATGTCAAATGATTTGAGAGATATGGCACCTGGCTCACGAGAAATTTTGACTAACAAATATGTTATTGCTGTTGACCAAGATCCCCTCGGGATAATGGGTCGATTGGTTTCTAGGGTGAAAAATAAATAGCAAAAATTTAAGGAAAAAATCTTATTTTAGAACGGAGACATTAGCACCTATGTCAAGCCTATGACACCGGTTTATAACATCACTTATTCTTATGCAATCGCTTTATTGAATAGAGGGATTGCAGCGGAGGTTTGATTATATATTTTGGAAATACATACAGAACCCATTGCCTTCTCAGACAGCTAACCTAGACGGCGAAATTTTGTACAAAAACTTAAATATTACTTTAGTTTTTACAGTTTTCAAAAACTTACCAAATTTTTAAGACTCTTATGATTCCTCCTCAAACCTGTTTTCATTAAAGGGGGTCTACGCCCCATCCGTATTTCGAAAAAAAGGGACTCCCAAAGTCTCAAAACCTTTGCTTGACCCTATTGCTGGTGTTATTTTTGTTGAAAATGGGGCGTGGACATCAAGAATAATGTATACAACACCCAAAACAGGGTCAAGCAAAGGTTTTGAGACTTTGGAAGTGCGTTTTTGGATTTTTATCACCAAATTACCACTATAGTTTTTAAATTAAAAAAAATTTTTGAGATACGGATGGGGCGTAGACCTAAACATTTTTTAAAATTTAAAAAACTTGACCATTGAAGTTTTCCACTCTCATTCATCGAACACAGAGCTATGCTTGAACTTAAACAATTTTTTAGACCCCAAAATTCAAACTTAGCGATCTTGGTTTGAATAATGCTGCAGGGTATAACATAATGGATTTATGGATAGGAAAAATTCTTGGAACTTTCAAACCAAGCGATATATATTCTGCGACTGTCCCAGCAACTGGAATTCATTTTATAAAAGCTATAGCTATTCAATAAAAATAGATTTTTCTGACAAGTTGACTAAAACACTGTCTTAAAGGACCAGTCCGGTTGGAAAAAAGTTTTCATTTATTGTTAATATTCAAAAGGTTCATAAAACATGGAACAATTTTTGTTTTACTGTAAATTCTGAATCGCTCACATTGTCGGGATAATTGAGTGCAAAGGTGGTTAATTTTAAAATTTATTTATTACAACGAAATCTGGGTGTTTCTGCAGAAAATTTTAACTTGCATCAATTAAAAGTGTTACGGAAGCAATTATTTAATTTGGCGGTGCATTCTTTTCTAGTTCCAAAAAATTCTCGCGCCCGGCGTTGTGAAAAAATCATGGGGGAGGAGGGGGGGGATATTTTTTGAATTTTTTAAAAACTCGAAAAATTGCATTGATTTCCCTTATTTGTTGCCCAAAATTTTGGATAATTTTCGAAAAAACATAAGGGGGACGAAGACAAATTTTTGATACAAAAATAATTAAAAAGTGACCCGAAAACCCGAGTCGAGTTTGACCCGAACTTTCAGACCCGATCCGAGCTTCAATGATCCGCGCTGACCCAACCCGGCTAAAAGCTCCAGCCCTACCCGGATTTCTAACAGCAATTTTTAAGCAAAAAATGTGAAAATATCAATAACACTAACACCAAAATGATATACGCTGGACTAAAAATTTCAATATTTCTTGAAGTAGTCATCATACTATTTGGGTTCATCCCATTGGAAACACGTTTATCTAATTCCAAAACGGCTTTTCTTGCCCCAGTCCAAGGTTTGGGTCCATTGAGGCGATAGGTATAGGCGGCGGAGGGTCCGAAGAGAAGTTTATAGGCTAGCATATGGTCTGACAAAATGTAGTCTTTCCATTTGGGTTTACATCCGATTAGATCGGCCAGACCATCCATATAGGCAACATGATTGACCTAAAATTGTAACAGAAATTTTTACCTCGCCCCCCCCCCCACATCATACCCATTTCAAGTGTTATAGGGATTGGGGAAAGAGAATGGAGAATTGGGAAGGTTAGACCCTTACTTGAATAGTATGCCTTCTACTTTCCACAAATCTTTCTTTCATTGCCCTACTTTTCGCTTCAATATCCTCCAACATTTGAAATTTCAATGGAAGCTTTGAATTTCCTGATAAAACATCAAAGTACACTCTAGCTTGCATTTCCGATAACGGCAATATGTTACCCTAAAATTTCCTCAAAAATCGATTTAAAAATTTTTTTACTTGAACTAGGCCAATGACAGCTAAAGTGTTATGTTCACATAAATCAGGAGGATACATGTATTGGTATAATTCGACCTTATTTTCTTCAACTTTTATAAGATTTCCTTTTTCAACTATGTCAAAGTTGAAAGAGTAGCCAGTTGATAAAATTACCTGAAATTGAAAAATTTGTGAAATTTGAAGAAAAGCTTACGTTGTCTATATGCTTGATTTCTGTGCCATCGGTAAATTTGATCCCATTTTCGGTAAAAGACGAAACATTGGGTTTTAAAATAACTTTTCCACAGGCTAGGCGGTTCGGCAGTTCATCGTTTACAGTAGTGTGGGCACTAAATTTTTGATATAGTCTCGGAACAACTCCAAGGGCATAGCTAGGATTTATTTTCAGAAGGGCAATTTGCCCAAAATTGTTGTCAATTCCCCTCCGACCCGGGGTGTCGGAGGGGAATGGCGGCGAGGGAGGATAGCAGAGGGGATGAAGGCTAAAGGGAGGGTGGTGGGGGGGGGGGGNAGGCAAAAATTTTCTTTAGACCCCCCGCGCGAGGAAGTTTACGACCCCCCCCCCTATTCATCTATGATTTCAGGGGGCAATTACCTGCTTTATTCCTCTAGCTACACCGTTGAACAACCCTAGGAACCCCATTTTCCCTACTCCGCTGTCCTTACTCTATCCTAATTTTTTAAGCTAAAAAGTCAGACTGACATGTCCTTACCCAAAAGGCCCATGTTTTGGTTTCAAACCATATTTTTCATGATCGAAACATTTTTGTAGCTTATATTCTGTCCACTTGGCATACACCTTTGACGGTATATAAGACTTCACTATCGTCTGAAATCTCGAATTTGGAGCCAGATCAAATGGATTTCCATAATTAAGTAGTCTAAAAAATAGCCATGTTCCTCTTCTAGTGCTCAGATAGACCTAGAAATTAATTTTTCTATGTAGATTTTCTAAAATTTACCTGTTTTGCCACTCGACTAATATCTACAGCGATGTCACATGCAGAATTTCCTATACCAACTACTGCTACAACTTTATCCTCATATCCAGCCAGATCTTTATAAGAATGAGCATGGATGATTTTACCTTGGAATTTTTCTTGACCCGGCCAAGGATCAGGAATATAAGGGATACCATGATGTCCACAAGCTAAGAGAATGCCATCAAATTCTTCGACTTGTTTTATATCTTGACTAAAATTTGAGAAATAGTTCAAGTTTTCGCCTGGATATTCACTTATACATGTGCAATCTCCACCTTTCCCCAATATTGGCATAGGGAGAACATACATGGGCAAGGTGGGGGGGGGGAGGGAGCGTTCGATGAGAGGGTCCCCCCCCCCCCCC
>OZJO01000081.1:0-11205 GCA_900406225.1 Acrobeloides nanus
TCAGTCGTCCTGTACCAGGTATCTTAGAGGCCATCCAGATATTATGTTATCATGTTGGAGGGGGGGGGGGTCAGCCCTCTCCACAAATTGTTGATAATGCTAGTGCATTTTTGATAACGTGGGGAGGGGTAAAAAATCCGAAAAATTGATAACGTAATACCTTTACAGTCCCTTATCTCAGGGAATATCTGAATCGTTGTCGGACACTTGGTCGACCCGGACAGTTGGTCGACCGGACACTTGGCCGACCGGACAGTGTTAGTCGACCGGACACTTGCCGACCAGACAGTTGGCCGACTCGAACAGTTGGTCGACCGGACAGGGGCCTTAGGCTTAGGTCTTAGGTCTTAGGCCTTAAGCTTAGGCCTTAAGCTTAGGCTTAGACCTTAGACTTAGGCCTAGGCTCAGGCCTTAAGCTTAGGCCTTAAGCTTAGGTCTTCGGCTTAGGCCTTAGGCTTAGGCCTAGGCCTAGGCTTAGGCCTTAGGCTTGGGCCTGAGTCGACCAATTATCCGGTCGGCCAATTATCCGGTCGGCCAAGTGTCCGGTCGGCCAAGTGTCCGGTCGACCAATTGTCCGGGTCGACCAATGTCCGAGTCGACCAACTGTCCGGCATTCATCTGAATGAATATTGTATACAGTTTAGCTTTTGCACCACCACAACCTCCTGATTATATAAGAACCACTGTAGAAGCGGGTCTAGCACATCGAGAAAGAATTAGCCCATCTAGTCCATTGACACAATTAAATCTTGCAATCAATCAGGTACGGGAATCGATTGCGCGCATTAGCAAAGCGTGACAACGATTCCTTGACCCTGATTCATGGAATGGAATTGGTGTATTGACGCAAAAATCGAAAAAAATTCTATTTTCGCACAAAAAGCATCCATCTGGGGGGTAATTCTATGCGGGGGAAAAATTGAAAAAATTCGTTAAAATTGAAAATTTTGTTTTAAAAATTGAAAAATTCGTCAAAAAAACTAAAAAGTTTTCATAATGATGAAAATCGCTGAAATTTGTCAGGAGAATTTTTTCAAGTCTCGGCGAAAATTCGAATTTTAGTTTATTTTCGCTTCAATACACATTCTCTTCCCTGAATCAGGGTCAGGGAAGCCTTTTCACGTTTATGTAACAAAGTGTAAATAAAAATTTAGGCGGTTGCAGAAGCAAGTGCTCATCGAGGTCGCCCTCTTGCCGAAGTCTTTGTTTTTAGACAAAGTAATGCGGCTCCATTCACACCGGTTTCTTCGATTTCTGCAACTTCAGCCACACAACAACAACAATCTCCGGCGATTCCCAGTCCCGGAGGAGCGACTATCCCACAACAACAACAGCAGCAGCAAGGTGGACAATTTGTTGGGCCGATGACTCCGATTGGTGGTACTACTTTTTTTCGATTCTCACCAACGAAATTTTAGCACCTAATCAGTCTCCAAATTTGGGGAATCAAGGCCAAAATAATCAAGTGCCAGCACAGATTCAACAAGGCCAGCCCTCACCAGGATTTTCAGCTGGACCCATGCCACCGCCAACGAATTTTCAAAATAGCCAAGGCAATTTTCCTGGGGGTCAAGGAAATTTTCAAGGTGGTCAAGGAAATTTTCCTGGTGGCCAAGGCAATTTTCAAAATGGCCAAGGCAATTTTCCTAGTGGCCAAAACAATTTTCCTGGTGCCCAAAGCAATTTTCCTGGTGGCCAAAACAATTTTCCTGGTGGCCAAGGCAATTTTCCTGGTGGACAAGAAAATTTTCAAAGTGGCCAAAACAATTTTCCTGGTGCCCAAGGCAATTTCCAGGGTGGCCAAGGCAATTTCCCTAATGGACAAAATGGTTTCGATCAAAATATCGGAAATGAAAATGGTTTTGGGCAAAATATTGCTGCTGGTCAAGTAGGACCAGGACTAGGAACAGCCATTGGAATGGGCACTAATTTTGGAGTTGGCCTTGGACAAAATATCGCAAATAACTTTGGGGGATTTGGTAATGCAGGAGGCGGAAACGTTGGTGGTAGTGCTGGAGGGAATACCGGTAGTGGTGGTTTTGGTACCAGTGGTGGTAATTTTGGTACCAGTGGTGGTAGTTCCGGTGCTACTAGTGGCAATTCTGGTGGTGGAGGAGGAGGCAATATTGGTGGTATTTTTGGGGGTGGTGGAGGTGGTGGAGGAGGTGGAAACAATAATAATCAACAACAAGGATCTGGAGTCGGAAACATTGCCAGTGGGCCTATTGGCGGTGGCTTTGGCGGAGTCGGTGGCTTTGGAGGAGGTGGAATCCCTTTTGGTAGGAAGAAACGTCAAGCCCAAAACCGTAACAACATTCTTGGTTTGTGAAAAAGTTTAGAGTGCGCGCTAGCAGTCGTAAAACGCATTTTACGACGATTTCCGGACGGAAATTCATAATTCGAACTCATTTCCAGACGGCATCCATAAATCGTCTGGAAACGGTTTGAATTTGCCTGAATATTGACACGAAAACCCTGAATTTTACATTTTTTTAAAATATGCTTAATTATTGGGTGTATTTAAAAAATGTAAGATTCAGGGTTTTCGTGTCAATATTCAGGCAAATTCAAACCCGTTTCCGGACGGTTAGCGTTCGGAAATCGTCGTGAAATACGTTTGCACGACTACTAGAGCGCACCTTTTATCATCATAACGCGTGCACACAATTTTAGGACAACGTTTTATCATAAGTTGTGTCGAACGGGGCTCAGCCGAAAATGAAGAAACATTTTTCCTAAACCTATGCACTGCTTGCTGGGCTTGGCGTCAATTGGCATGTTGCAGTTTNTCCCAACAACAACAGCAACAAGACCAACAGCAATTGGAGTTGCAACAGTTGATGATGGCAACGTTGGATCAAGTAAAATTTTTTTTTTTGAAATAAAGAAATGTGGATCCTTATATAGCTTTTTTGATGCATCCCTGCGTGGTCGTATGGCGGGAAAATCAGGATTAGTTAGTAATATAGTAGTTAGTAGTAGTAGTAGTCTGTAGTATTAGTCTGTAGTATTGGGTTGTTCCAAAAGTTTTTACACTTCACTTTTCACTCGACACTTTTCACTTTACACTCGACACTTTTCACTTTACACTTTTCACTCGACACTTTTCACTTTTTTCAATTGAAAAAAGTGAAAAGTGTAAAGTGAAAAGTGTCGAGTGAAAAGTGTAAAGTGAAAAGTGAAGTGTAAAAACTTTTGGAACAACCCAATATTAATCTGTAATAATTGTAGCCTGCAGTAGTAGTTAGTACTACTCTTTATTTTCCCACCATACGACCACGCAGGGATGCATCAAAAAGCTATATAAGGATCTAAATTTCTTTTCGTTTCAATGTACACGTTGTCTGATTCAATAAAAAGTTCCGTGATAGCCAAAAAAATTTCGACTATATCAATTCGAAATTTCAGAGTATCGCAATGTGGATGTTTTGAGAAGAGCTGGTAATGACTGGGTTCCGACAACAGTATCTGTGGCTTCTTGTTGTGAATGCCGAGTAAGAGCTGGGAGTGAAGCACATTCCTTGGTTATTGGTGGTAATCAAGCTACATAACTTTTTTTATCAAAATGCACCTCACAGTTTTACTGAACTGTTTCTTTTAATATTTCAAAAATTGTTTTTGTAAATTTCTGGCTTGAAAAACGATTACATATTTTTTGTATTAGTTTCATGTCTTTTGTACAGGGGGCGAAAGGGTGGTACCACACCACCCGGAGTGGTACCACCCCAGGTGGTTGGGGTGGTACCACCCCTTTTTTTCGCACCCTGCTTCTGTATTTAAACTGGAAACGGGTTTATTGTTGTATTTTCGTCAACTTTACTTATTTTTTATTAAGATATAAAATCTTTTGTACATTACTTTATTCACATTTTAAACTTGTTGTGTGTGCAAATCTAGCGAGTTGGGGTCGACACCAGGGTTCCAAAATGGGTTAAGCACACAAAGTGTTCAGAACACATATTGTGTTCCCAGTTGGAATACTATACAGGGGAGGCAAAAGACCCAAGGGGCAAAGGTCTTGACATTTCAAAAATGTGTTGTCTCGAAAATTCTGGACGAGAAAACACCATTTCAGCGTTTTTGACAATGTCTTTTTCCACCTGGATCAGGACCCTGTAACACAATTTGCATTCTATGTTCGGAATCATTAGTTCTGTGTTCCAACTTAGTGAAAAGAACTTTTGCTGATTTGGCACAAGAAAAAGACACGGCCTTAGGCCCGTTTGTGTTCTTGTTAGTGTTGCTAAAGCGGTGAAAAATGTTTATTGAAAAGAAATTTCCGATATTACAACTGGCCAAGGGCACTAGGACAACCGTCACGATTTTGCGTCACTGGAGGCCAACCGCCTTTTTCCGACCCCTTAGGTTTGGGTCAAAGATTTGGAAAGCGTTTTCAAGGATGCGCACAATCGATTTCTCGCATTGAAAAACCCCCGTATAGGTAGTTTCGAACAGTTTTCTTGCTGGAGTCAGACTTTCTTTCATTTTGAACACGTGTGACAAATGACTGTGAAAACGGGCGTGACGGTTGACCTAGTGCCCTCTCTAGGCCTTCAAAAAAAAGGTTTAGAATGGCCAGCAAGGATCAGGACAGTATGCAATAAAAGTTTGGTATAATCCCGTCGCGAGTGACATAATAACCTTAAAAAATGAAGTTGAATTAAAAAGCAAAAAGAGTGGAATACCGTATGAACAGTAGTCTTGTTCAATGTAGTTTTCGAAGCGAGCACTTCATAGATGCCAGCCGCGGAAACATTTCCACGACCCAACTGTCTCATGCAATTATTTCCAGGGTCTCTTCGGTCGTCCAAATACATAGGTAGCTAAAAATGTTCAACCTTATTTCTAGAGTCGACTTTAGGATGCCTGACCTCATCGGAGGTGAAGCTATCCTAAATTTAGCGCTTCTACTACAAACTTTAACGCTTCTACTATAAACTACAAAAAATCTACTACAAACTACAAAAATCTACTACTACAAAAAGTATTTCAAAATGAATTAATTTTTGCATTTTGAAATTGTCTTGACATACTTTTTTTCGATTTTTTTGTAGTGGTTGTAGTTTTGTCTACTACAAACTAAAAAATACTTTTTATCGATTTTTGTAGTTTGTAGTAGTTGTAGCTTTGTCTACTACAGACTACAAAAATCTACTACAACAAAAATCGAAAAAAGTATGTCAAGACAATTTCAAAATGAACTAATTTTTGCGGATATCGATTTTTCGGACCCTAACCAACCTGATCTGGATCATAGTTCGTTTGCAAAATATACCACCCGTTTTCCTCATCTGGATTTAATTGAACAGTGGCGGTCACATCAGTAGCATTTCTTACAATAATTATACCTTCACCTAAAATATATAATTTTGTAATGAATTTCTTTTTTTTGTTGAAAACCTGGATTAGCACCGCCCAATATGTAATAACATCCGGCAAGTTGTGTAATGCTGCTCAGATAGTCCTGTGCTTCCTAAAAAAAAAGAAGATATAGTCTTTTAGAGAGAGAGAGAGGATGATTAGGTTCGAACAGATGTATATGTTACAGTCCTCACAAAATTTTTTGAGACCAAGATCTCGAAAAATGGTTTGAAAAAAAAGTTGACCTGAAAACTGTTGCACTTTTCCATAATTTCTCTTTCTGCCCACATGGCAAAATGTAAATCCGAACCATTATACCCACCAGAAAACCACTTCATCAACTGTTGGGTATCGGGAAGTAGAGCTTTAGCATCCATAGAGATGGTAAACATGTTCGGTTTCATCCCTAAAAGCTACTAAATAGTGAATTTGGTGAAAAAAATGAAAAATTTGGGATATTTTTAGTGAAATTTGATCATTTTTGGTGAAAAAATAGTGAATTTTAGTGAAATTTTCGTCTTTCGTTAATTAGTGTACCTGTGATAATTCCAGTGTGACCAGCGAATGTAGTACCCATGAATAAAACAGTGTTATTCTTAACAAATTTGATATTTACGGTAACTTTCTTCAACGAGTCGGTTAGCGCCCAACTTCGAGTCGAGTTATCCCAAATGAAGAGTTGTCCAAAATCGAGATTACGAGCATGAAAAAGTTGGCCATTATAAGTTTGGGCAATGATGCTCGTACAGAAGCGAGAAAGCTCATAGAAAATGTTCATGAGCGCCAAGTCATGTGTAGGAATCCCAGTGGCATTGGAAATGCCCTTAAAAAAATAGATTTTTTGGGTGCAAGCTAGCATTCATGAAACGCATTAGGTTTGAATTTTCCTGAATATTGACGCGAAAATCCTGAATTTTAAATTTTTTCAAATACGCTATTTAAAAAACAAAGACGACGTTCTTTATAGTTCAACGAGACGAACAAAACAGCACCGAATTTATCCAATTTGATCATTGTTTTGGGTTATTGAAACGAAAACCCTGAATCAGAGTTTTCGTTTCAATACCCCAAAACAATTTTCAAATTGGATAAATTCGGTGTCTTTTTGTTCGTCTCGTCGAGCTATAAATGAATGCCGTCTTTGTTTTTTAAATAGCGTATTTTTAAAAATGTAACATTCAGGGTTTTCGTGTCAATACTCAGGCAAATTCAAACCCGTCTGGAAAGAAGTGAAATGCGCTTCACGACTGCTAAAAAATTTTCGTTTACCCTATGTTAATTTTTTTACTTACACGAATTTCCTCCCTATATGAAGGTGGGAAAAGTTCATCAAAAGCATGTTGCATTAGTGCATCAATAGCACTGATGGAGTTGTTTCCCAGGAAAATCTGAGCCATCTCTTTTACAATCGCTATCACTTTTTTCATGTCGTCTGCAAATGGTTTAACTACATTTGCATATCTTTGTTCATATGGAAGATCAAGATCAACTGTTAGCCAAGGCACCTGAAAATTGAATTCTTTTCTAAGTTTCAATATAAAACACTCATTTCCCTGAATCAGGGAAGCGTTTTCAAGCTCCTGGAATGCGCGCAACCAATTCCCGCATAAATTTACCCCCAGAAAGTCATTACCAGGCAGAAAATCTAAAAATTTTCGCCTCAATACACATATTCCAATTCTCTAATTCAGGATTAGGGAAGCGTTGGAAATGCGCGCAATCGATTCCCCGCATAAAATTAGCCCTAATAGGGTCATTTTTGAAAAAATTTTCGGATCTAAACAACATGAAAAAATCGCCCAAATTTTGGTTTTTTTCGATACATCCTGTACATAATTGTTTTTACGAAAAAATAAAAAAATTACTTCAGACGATTTAGCTGGATCATAAAGGCTGCCGTTTCCAGCCAAACATTTCGGCGTAAAATCTCCAATTGGCGGATGAACATCCTTAGCTTGCAAAACAATGAAAAAGCTTGCTAAAATAATAACCAACCGCATGACTTTTGTTAAAGACTGTAACAAAAGACGAGAAAATGAAAAATTCGACTAGTCTTGCCCTCCATCTTTTCTTATCACTTTTTCAGCTGTAAAAAATTAATCTATACGGATTTTCCAGGATTAGGCTTATCATCAACAATCAAATTCCCTTTGTGTTCATACTAGAAACATGGCAGTTTTATACAAAGATATAATATTGTCAGTTGTTTGTTTCTTCACCCTGTTGTTTTTACTGTACAATTTTGGAGCCACTACACTATAGGGGGGTCACCTACGTGAAGATTTTTTCTTGAAATGACCCCTCTGGGGGTAAAAACATGCGAGGAATCCGAATTTGACATTTATAAAATTCATCGGATTCACGAAAAGCTGTATATCGACGCGAAAATTCGAGAAAATCATTTGTTAATTGGATTCAATCATTGATTAACTATAATATTGCAAAAAGTTTGAGCTTTAAAATTGAATACTATTTATTAACCCTTCGTTGGTCGAGGTACACCACCCCGGAGACCTAGCGTTATTATTGTAGAACTCGACCTCTACTTTCGGGATAACACCCTCTCTCTCACCTTATCTTTTGTTTTTGACGAGCTAGCCGACTTTGAAGATATATACCCTAAAATTTGGAGTTTCAGAGGGTTGTACTGTTTGTGTTAGTTCTAGCGAACGGAAAGGTCTCATGTAAATGTTTTAGAATCGTTACATTCTACGCTCAAAGTTCTACATTTTTGCAAGAAAAAATTTTCATATGATTGCTTCTGCTTTTATAAATTTACTAAACAATTTCTACTAAACAACACCCTAAAATTTTAGTTAACTTTGTTTTGTTATTTATGTAGCTTGCGCAAATCGACGACTTTTGGCCTGGGATTTTTTTTGCTTTTGTAGAGCTTGACGCCTACTTTCATTATAGCAAGATTGCGAAAATCGGAAGTGTCGATTTGAATTTTTTCAGAAGCTCCAAGGTAAGATACTCCCTTAAATGTTGCAATTTTTTAAAAATCGGGAAAATTGGAGACTGCATATTAAAAGTTGTAGATCTCGACACAACGAACAATGTTGGAGAACATCACTTTTTACCATAACCTAGTAGAAAAATTTTAGAAAACAATTTTCCAAAATATGCAGTCTCCAATTTTCCCGATTTTTAAAAAATTGCAACATTTAAGGGGGTATCTTACCTTGGAGCTTCTGAAAAAAATTCAAATCGACACTTCCGATTTTCGCAATCTTGCTATAATGAAAATAGGCGTCAAGCTCTACAAAAGCAAAAAAATCCCAGGCCAAAAGTCGTCGATTTGCGCAAGCTACATAAATAACAAAACAAAGTTAACTAAAATTTTAGGGTGTTGTTTAGTAGAAATTGTTTAGTAAATTTATAAAAGCAGAAGCAATCATATGAAAATTTTTTCTTGCAAAAATGTAGAACTTTGAGCGTAGAATGTAACGATTCTAAAACATTTACATGAGACCTTTCCGTTCACTAGAACTAACACAAACAGTACAACCCTCTGAAACTCCAAATTTTAGGGTATATATCTTCAAAGTCGGCTAGCTCGTCAAAAACAAAAGATAAGGTGAGAGAGAGGGTGTTATCCCGAAAGTAGAGGTCGAGTTCTACAATAATAACGCTAGTTCTCCGGAGTGGTGTACCCCAACCAACGAAAGGTTAAGAGACGATATCTTGAAGGTTCGAGCCTAAGTGGCCGTAGTTTAAAAAGCTCGGTTGCCATCCAAATTGAATTTATTTAGTAAGATTAACGCATGGGAAAGTTTTTAAAAGTCATTTCGCGTCAAAATTCGAAATCCCATTATTCAAAACCATGTCCGAAGCTCAATACCATCGGTTTTACGTGTATTTTTTGAATTTTCTAACCTGTCTAAAACACCCTAGATAATTTTTTTCGGCCAAAATTTCTATCTGGCCGATGTATTCCAATATGGAGAACATTTCTAGTATAGTTTCAAAAAAATCTGAGAAAAAAATGTTTTTTTCGACCCTCTACTACGGCCACCATGAAAAAAAGGCTCAAAAATCGAAATTTCTCAGATTTTTTTGAAACTATACTAGAAATGTTCTTCATATTGGAATACATCGGCCAGATAGAAATTTTGGCCAAAAAAAATTATCTAGGGTGTTTTAGACAGGTTAGAAAATTCAAAAAATACACGTAAAACCGATGGTATTGAGCTTCGAACATGGTTTTGAAAAATGGGATTTCGAATTTTGACACGAAATGACTTTTAAAAACTTTCCCATGCGTTAATCTTACTAAATAAATTCAATTTGGATGGCAGCCGAGCCGTTTAACACTAGGTTCGAACTTTCGAGATATCGTCTCTTAAATTTTAAGATATTTAATAAATGCAAGATTTCGGCGAAATAAAAATAGTGTTTGTAAAAATGATTGCATTAGCCTTACGTAACTAACGATCTTCATCAAGTGGAACTTATATGATAGGACAAAAGCCCACATCGTTTATCTTATTCGGCGCCAGAAAATTCTATTCTTAAAATTTAATAATAAATAGTTCAACAATTAATATTCAGCCAGCCATTATGTTTGAATAGTGGTATAAATAAGAGTTGAAAACTAAAAGCATTTCAGTTTGTATTTTCATTAATACGTCTTACTAATTGACTTATTTCAAAATTTGGAAAATTTTAGGAGGAATCTTTGTATGTGCTTTCTCTTTTGCATCAAGGATGCCAAATGAAATTTTGATTTTAAAGGCTCGGCCCCCTCCCTTTGAGGTACAAAATTGAGTTTTCAAAAAGTTCTCCGAATTGGCTGAAATTTTTTAGTCGGGGGTTTTCCGACATGGAGAACAAGAATTTGAAGGAATTTTTTGATTTTGACAACTGGAAGATACCCCTACATATTGGTTTTTCAAAAAAAAACTCTCACTTATAAGATACATCCTAGGTTAGCAAATATTCTTTCGAAAACGAGCGAAAAATGAAGAGGATTTTTTATGTATTTTTGGGGCCGACATTACTCATAAAACAACCCACATTTGTTTTTCAAAAAAACTCTCACTGACAAGATACATCCTAGGTTCTTTTAGGGCCTGGAAGAAGAGGGTCCCCTAGAAAAGTCATAAAAAGATAGCCTTGCTTTTGTGGCCTCCATTCCATGGATCAGATCGAACGGATAGCTATTTCTGTCCCATTTTTTGGCCCTCTAGATCGAGTGTAAATCCATTCTTTGATTCCTGGACGAGTATAGATCGGGCGCCCATCAAACTTTCTTTATGATTCTGGGGGCGAAAACGTTAGATGCGATTTCTCAAACATCTTCCCAGGGATTGGATCGAACGGATGGCTGTTCCTGGGCCATTTTTTGGCCCTCTAGATCGAGTATTAATCCATTCTTTGATTCCTGGACAAATATGGATTCGGGCGGCCATCGAACTTCCCCCTATGTTTCTGAGGGTGCACCTTTGGTACCGTTTGTCGATGATTCTTCCCGAGGAAAGGCTCGATCTAGTGGATGTTTCTAGTCCTCCAATGGGTCCTCTAGGTCGCCCTATGCCTCGATTTTCGAATCCTAGAAGGATTTCCAAAATGACCAAATCATAATACTCCCCCTTATATTCTGGGAGTGAAAAATTTGGATACGATTTCACCAACTTCAGCCCATAGATTGGATCGAACGGATTGCTGTTCCTCGTGCATTTTTTGGTCCTTTAAATCGTTTGAAGTTCCGATTCACGATCGATTATGGGTTCAGGCAAACCGTCAAATTCCCTTAGGTTTCTTCGGGCTTTAATTTTTCCATCATTTTCTTGTAGGAAATGCGTACGTAGAAAAAAGAAAACATGCATGAAAAATCACGCA
>OZJO01000083.1:3559-38460 GCA_900406225.1 Acrobeloides nanus
TTTTTAGTAGAAAATTCGAAATTTTTATTTTTGAAAAATAGGAAAAAAATTTGAAAAGTAGTGAAATTTTGATTTTTATGGATTTTGATGTTTATGGATTTTGATTTTTATGGATTTTAAGTTTATGGATTTTGATGTTTATGGATTTTGATTTTTATGGATTTTAAGTTTATGGATTTTGATGTTTATGGATTTTGATTTTTATGGATTTTGACGTTTATGGATTGTGATTTATGGATTTTGATTTTATGGATTTTGACTTTTATGGATTTTGATTTTTATGGATTTTAAGTTTATGGATTTTGATGTTTATGGATTTTGATTTTTATGGATTTTGACGTTTATGGATTGTGATTTATGGATTTTGATGTTTATGGATTTTGACTTTTATGGATTTTAATTTTTATGGATTTTGAATTATGGATTTTGAGTTATGGATTTTGATTTTATGGATTGTGATAGGGGACCGCTATCGTAAGTGACAGGGTACTGGAAAAGACCCTATAGGCATAGGTCACCAAAGGCGTACAGTACCCTCCCCCTCTCACCACTCATCCTCGGACCTTCCGTCTTTATAGTCATTCAATCATCCATCATGAGGTTTTGTGTACCCTCCCCCCCCCCCCCCTATTTTGCTTTTTCCGGCGTCATTCTGAGTATCAACAAGCCTATTCATATAAGTTAACAACATACAATTTTTCTTAGAATGCATTAATTTTTTATCATGTACCCTCCCCCTGTGAAAGGTCATTTATCCATCTATCCTGAGGGAACGGTGTACCCCCTCCCTGGTAAACTATGCCTATAGGGGTATTTTTATGTGGGGAATCTATTTCGCGAATTCCCGAAGCTTGAAAATGCTTCCTTCACCATGAACTAGGAAAACTTATGGAGAAATTCCCTTAAATGCTTAAAAACAAGTTTTTTAAATTTTTAGCAACTTCCCTAATTCATGGTGAAGGAAGCATTTTCAAGCTTCGGGAATACGCGCAATCGATTCCCCGCATAAAAATACCCCTATAGGGTCTTTTTGGGAAAAAATTAAAAAAATTTTTTTCGCCTCCAGTACCCTGTCACTTGGGGCAGCTAATCCGAAATAGTACCTTTTTCAATCCCTTTTAGCTGGGAGAGATACGTCGGTATGATGGATTGGTATGCAGGCTCGTATAACTTAATACTTTACGATCGTGGTCCTAATCCACAAGCACCGAGTCAAGTTTTATTAACTGTAAATTTTAGAAATGTTTTTATGGAGTTCTGGGTGATTTTTAGTTTTCTGCTATCGATTTGTCAGAAATTTTGGGCCCCATCAAGGCGCATGTTTCAAGTCTTGGGCCGAAGGAGCCAACCGAATTCGAAGCTCTACTTAGCGTGGAAATAAAGCAAAGAATAATTCAAGATGTTCAAAATTTGCTGGGACTAGATATTACTGACACTTCACTTTTAGATACGAATGAGCTAGTAGAGATGATTGTCGAATTGGACAATGTAAGTTGTTGAAACTTGATCGAATCGCGATTTGATGATCCTTTGCTAATCGTTTAAAGGACCACGCCAGTAATTTACAATCATATGAAAAAATGATATATTCGGAAAGATCATGAAAAATGGAGCATTTTTTGTTTTTACGGCATCATCTGAATCGTTTTCCCCATCGAGATAAGTACATTTGAAAATATGAATTCGTGTACATGTTTTCGTTGTAATAATCAAACTTTTTTGAATTTTTTGCTTTAAAATCGTGAAAAAATAGCATCAATCGACAGGGAATTTTATGCTGAACAACTTTGCTAATTGAAGTTTGCGTAAAAAATTATTTTCTCTTATCAAAAATGCAAAATAAATTTAAATTCATGCAGGGTTTTCGTTTCAATATACAACAATTCAAAAATTTAAACTTATTTTGCATTTTTGATCGTAGAAGATAATTTTTTACGCAAACTTCAATTAGAAAAGTTGTTCAGCATAAAATTCCCTGTTGGTTGATGCTATTTTTTCACGATTTTTCCGCAAAAAATTTGATTATTACAACGAAAACAGTTACACGAATTCATATTTTCAAATACACTTATCTCGATGAGGAAAACGATTCAGATAGTGCCGTAAAAACAAAAATTTTTTTTTATCTTTCTGAATATTTTTCATATGATTGTAACTGAGTAGCCTGGTCCTTTAAGATGATAAGTGACGATACGACGCCGGGGGCCTTCTCTGCCTACTAGACTGTCTGGCATGTTCTCCCGACAAACATGCGAAACAGCTAACCAGCGAAGAGTATGGCCTTGGAGCAAGTTCCCTTGGTTCCCGCCACTTAATGTTGACTAAACTCGGCAAAAAATTTGTTTATTTTCTTCCGGAGATTACCCATTTAGGGGTAATTTTATGCGAAAAATCGATTACGCGCACTCCCGCAACCTGAAAACCGCAGAAAAATGATGAAAATTCGCCAAAAACGACCACGCAGGGATGCAGTTCGATTTTCTCGAGAAATGAACAAATATCCCTCCATGCATCTCTGCGTGGTCGTTTTTGGCGAATTTTCATCATTTTTCTGCGTTTTTCAGGTTGCGGGAGTGTGCGCAATCGATTTTTCGCATAAAATTACCCCTAAATGGGTAATCTCCGAAAGAAAATAAACAAATTTTTTGCCGAGTTTAGCCAAGGTTAAGTGGCGGCAACCAGAGGAACTTGATCCAACTTTTTCTGGTTTTTAGTTATCAACGTGGGCTAAACAAACTGCAAATGCACCACCTACTATAATATCACTTCAGGAGTTTTCGCAATTAATTGACCCTGTAAGCTGTGTTTCAGGGATATACATGTATTTATCTCATGACAAAAAATTTAGATAGATCTTAAATCGATCTTGGATGCGAGCATTAGTTCAATTATCAAGTGGAGTTGGTCGGATCCGGTAGTCGTTAACCAGGTTGAATATTTTCGTGCTCTTCCTCGTCTACTTTCGAATTTTTCGAAACGAACGATTGCAAACTATTTGACTATTGTGACATCATTAAATCTGAAAAAATACTTGCAATTCGAAATTTATGATAACAGGTTCTCTTTTTCTATTTTTTTCTACCTTTGAAAAAAACGTCGAAACTTATTGCAAAATTTTTTTCCTAAGTTGCATTTCCTTAATTGTTTCTCTTTATAGTTGGCGTACGTGCCTGAAAGAAATGAGTGCATTACAACCTGTTGCCGGTGTCTATGCTCACAGTAGAACCGACTTGGAATTTAGTCGGGTGAGTTTCCATTTTTAATTTTTTTTCGATCATTTTTAGTCCACTCGGAAAAAAGTTGCCAGAATTTGTACAGGGCGAGTACAAAAGTACATTTTTGGGCTCGAAAAAAATTTTTTGGGACCAGAAAATTCTACCATGCGGGGAATCGATTGCGCACATTTTCTAAGCATGAAAACTCTTTCTTGATCCTGCTTCAGGGAATGGAGATGATGTATTGACGCGAAAATCGAAAAAATGTCTATTTTCGCCCTGAAAGCATCCATATGGGGGCAATTTTATGCGAGGAATTGATTGCGCACATTTTCTAAGCATGAAAAAATTATCTTGACTCTAATTCAGGGAATGGAGTTGGTGTATTGACGCAAAAATTTTTTCGCTCTCAAAATACCAAAAAAGCCACTTTTTTGCGCCACTCCATAAAAATTTTGGCAACTTTTTTCCGAGTGGACTTGGTCCTTTTAGCTATTCACATTTTTCAATGATTTGAAAAAGTATTTCCTCACAACCAACCATCAATTCGAACCCAATGTAGTGGACACTTTACACAAGCTTAGTATAAAGATCGGAGTGCCAAAAAAGGTTCTCGATGAAAACTATTTAGCTTCGGTGTTCTCCACTGTAAGTTGAAAAAAAAGAAGAATAAAATATTTTTCAAGGTTATCATTGAGCCTGAAGATTACTTTATCAGTTTCATTCGCGCAATGAAAACACAAAGAGCCAGCGAACTTGGAAGAATTGGAACTGTTGTGGCACCGGACGATGCTATCAACTGGCCTTCTTTGGAGCCATCGTTAGTTTATAATATTATTGAGAACGAAATTGGTATGTGGCAGGACCAGTCGACTCGGAAAAAAAAGTTGCTATAATTTGTATGTATTCGGAAAGTTCATGAAAAATGGAGCAATTTTTGTTTTTACAGCATGTTCTGAATCGTTGTAGTTTTTGAGATAATTGCATGTGAAGTTTCGTCTGTGTCTTACAACGAAAACATTGGCCTAGGTTTCAAATTCCTGATTCAATCAAAATTTGTTTATTGACAAGAAAATAATTTGAATTTCTTGAGCATCTAGGAAAAAGTAAATATAGCATTTTTCTCAGCTCAATGAGACGAATAAAATGACATCAAAAGTATTCAATTTGAAGATCATTTTGGGTTATTGAAACGAAAACATGAAGCAGGTTTTCGTCTCAATAACCCAAAATGATCTTCAAATTGAATACTTTTGATGTCATTTTATTCGTCTCATTGAGCTGAGAAAAATGCTATATTTACTTTTTCCTAGATGCTCAAGAAATTCAAATTATTTTCTTGTCAATAAACAAATTTTGATTGAATCAGGAATTTGAAACCTAGGCCAATGTTTTCGTTGTAAGACACAGACGAAACTTCACACGCAATTATCACACAAACTAAAACGATTCAGAGGGTTAGTATTGTAGTTTTCTTGGTCATTTCCCTGGTTGTAAAACTTGTACCAATTCGATGGGTTTCGTCCGTTTTTACTGTTGCGATGATTGAAATGTTGTTATTCCGTCTCGACGGGTTTCTCAGTAGAACGGTAGATTGTTCACTGTATCGTTCTATAAGAAAATAGTCGTTTTATGTAATTTTCGTTTGTGTATTACAACGAAAATTTGTACACAAATTCAAATTTTCAAACGCGATTCTCTCGAAAACTACAAGAGGTTGTCATAAAAGCGAAAAATGCTCCATTTTTCAAGAACTTTCTGCGAAGACACACAAAAAATGACGACCACTTTTTTCCTATCGGACTGTGGTCCTTTAAATAATTTTATAAAGTATTTTGTGTTAGTGATCCCAATTGCCATTTTCCAATCACCACCATTAGCTATTCCCCTATCGAATGCACCTATGTCTTCCATTTTGGCTACGACAGCTGTTCTTTTTTATCAGATGATGTACCGTATTGCACGCAATGCACAGCCGAATGGTGAACCATTCAATTCGATTGCTAACTGTGCGTCCAACGCCTTTAGGCAATTTGTTATGCCTGATGTTGTTAATGTAAGTTAGTCTCTTACAAGGAACACTATCAACTTGTCCTCCTTTGATTTTGCCGAAATCAGGCTTAAAATGTTCCCACCAAAAATTACAAAATTTTTTTGTCATTCTCATTTTTCAGTACCTAAGTCCGTCGACGGAAAACGATCACAAACATTTCATTAGGCACCATTTATACTTGCCGCAAGACGCGCGCGCCTTGCGGCAAGTATAAATGGTGCCTTAGAGATTCCCGAATCACTTTCTAGCGAGAACACTAAAAGCTTTTAGCGACAAGATCTTTTGCCGTCGATTCGAGCATTTTTCCTCTATTAACAACAGGAATTGGTATGAGGAATCGTTTGAGCCCGGTTTCGTCAAAATCGGGGGGCAAGTTGAGATAGTGTTCCTTGTTAGATAAAACTGGAGTCTATTGAGCGCATCGGAAAGTGGAGAAAAAGTACGTTCAAAATTTATATATTTCCTTCTTACTTTCCCATGTGCGCAATAGGTCCTTGGAAGTGTAGAAAACTTGTGAAAATCTTCTTCACTTTCGCTTTAAATTCTTTCTAATTATAGCCAAATGAATTTCTTACCCTTAGTGTTGAACAACTACACAGCTTGGAATTGGTTCGGTTATACTACCGACAATGGAAGGCTAATCATCAAATTCTTCGTGAACAAACCTTACCATCATTCGAGAAGTATTCCGCGGAGCAGCTTTTATTACTACAATACGGCACAGTATGAACTTTTTATTTTTTAATATTGTATTGATCCAAAAATTCCCATATTTTTTACATGATTCTTGATCTCGACAAACTTACTATCGAGTAAATAGTTAAGCAATACGAACCTGCATGACCATTCGATGGAACTTATGCACTTTAGCCCCCCCCCCCAATTTTGTGGAGCTAAAGTGCATAAGTTCCCATTCGATTCAGTATCAATACTTTTACAGCGAAAACTTAATCCTATAGGGATCATTTTTAGAAAATTTTCAGATCAAAAATTCATGTAAAAAACCCGGGAAATTTTTGGATCAACCCAATAAATGTCATTTGTAGTTGATGTGTAGCACATCTGGAGCTATTCGTGGATCTGCATATGAAGCTATGTAAGTTAATCGTTAGATGAGCCTCAGTGGCGTAGCCAGACGCCCAGTTGTTGGTGAAATTTTTTGGGCCAAAATATGTATATTTTTGGGGACAAAAATAGCCATTTTTGACGATTTTTGGTGAAAAAATATCATTTTTTAGTGAAAAAATGGCCTTGTTTTCAAAATCAGAAAAAATGTAAGGGAGATCCTTAGGAAAATTTTTTTCAAGAACGGGGGAGGGCACTTACCTCCCCCTCTGTGGCCATAGGTAGAGAGGGGGTCAATAAATGGCTAATTTTTAGCTTAAAAATGACATTTTTGACACACAAAAACGCATTTTCGAGCAAAAATAGCAATTTTTGAGCTTTTTTTTGGTGAAAAATGTCATTTTTTAGTAAAAATTTTGAAAAAATGACCCCTCTCCGCAATTTTTGGTCTGACCCCTCCCCAATTTTTCGGAAAAATGAACCCCCCCCCCCATCCACCTATGCCTGTGGCTACGCCACTGTTGAGCCTCTACAGTTACAATTTTTAGGGTCAATACAGTTGTATCGATGAATTCGGATTTTGCATCATTGTTTTCGTGCCCTAGGAATTCTAGAATGCTCACGAATGTTTCTTGTCCTAGTTCAAAAATAAGAATACCGTTTAAAGAATCAAGTGTAGAGCCTTTTAAATAGTTGAAAAAATATATATAAGTCAGTACCTTGTTTTTATCGTTTTCATAAAAATATGTTTCAACGAAAAATTTGGAGCTACTTCAGCTCTTATTCAGCCCATTGAAGGTGGTCTAAAATCGAAAAATTTTATTTTTCGAAATTTTCTCCAAAATGACCCTATTAGGAGTAATTTTATGCGGGTAGAAAATTTCGAAAAATAAATTTTTCGATTTTAGACCACGTTCAATGGGTATAAGAGCCGAAGTAGCTCCAAAAATTTTCTCTGCTAATTCCATTTTGTATTTATATGCATTTTTACAATGAAGAGAAAATCGTTTGGCTATATCAACTGAAAATATGTTCGTAAAAACCGTCGCAATGTGAATATATACAAGCAAATAATTAGCGAAAAAATTTATACTATGAGGTGCTTTCTTTGATTTTTTAGACTTTGGTGATGACAAAAACCTTGATTTTTATTGCTTTTTTTTCATTAAAAGGCTCATAAAAAGTACACGGGGCCGAGCGCTCGCGGTTTCTCCAACCTTCGACAAATCCTTCAAGATGTTTTGATCCTCCGCAGTGTTTTGATCTTTCAAGAATTGGATTTCTACTATTGACACCGGGGAGATAGCTGACATCAACCATCTTTTTTATGAGAACTGTGATGTTTATATAAATTGTCTTTCATTTGAGATGAAAATTTTCGTTTGGGACGATGCAAGTGCACCCCTCATTCCGACCCGAAAAACAAAAGGGTTTTGTCTTGGTGTAAAATTTTTTTCGCTTATATTTTAGAAATTTTTCGACGGAGTGCACTCCTCCCCGTTCTAGAGACTGCATCCTCCCACTTTGAGGGATCTGGATACGTGACTGCATAACAGCAAAAAACTGTGTTACGACCCGTACGGATTAGTATCCATGATGACTCTAAAAGTTCAATCGAATTAATTCACTTTTATATCTGTCGTGAAATTCGCATATTTTCGACTTCAGAAAACACTATAAAAGGCGATTGAAAAAGTACGTTTCCCATTCTTGTTCATTCATCGAACATTTCCTTTGCATTTGAAAGCGTCACAGTTCTCTACAACCAGTCATCAAAGATGGACGATGTCAAAACAGCGATTTTTCCTTCGGTGTCGATGGTGGAAACACAATTCTCAGATCCAAGAACTGCTCTCGATAGCGATGGACTTCTCGACAAATTGCGTGAAGAATTTCAAGAACTGCTCAATCATTCTGCGTTGGAGCCAGCTTTTGCACCGATCGAGGAAAATTGCAACATCAAACGTGAGCAGGTGGGATTTTTATTTCCTTTTTTTCTTGATAATTTTTTAGATAGGCTATGGAATAGCGGCTTTGCTTGGACTCTATTTGATTTTTGGCTCGGCCGCTCAACTCATCTGTAATCTGATAGGCTTTGCTTATCCGGCGTATGTCTCCGTGAAGGCGATTCGCACAAAGACCAAGAGTGATGACACCCAGGTACATGATGGACATTAAAAAACCAGAATTTTGCCGTTTTTTGACGAAAAAATTTGCGAAATTTTGTTCAAAAAGTGATCTATTAGGGGTAATTTTATGCGAAGAATCGATTGCGCGCATTGAAAAATTCTGAAAATGCTAACTTAGCCATGAAAATCGTCATTTTTTCGCCAAAAAACGGCAAAATTCCTGTTTTTTAAATTCCACTCTGTAATCTTTTGATGCTACTTTATCAGTCTTAAATCCCTTTTAGCGGCTCGTCTATTGGACGGTATTTGCGACCTTTTCATTGATTGACTTCTTCGCCGAAGGCATCATGCACGTCTTCCCTATCTACTATCTGTTCAAGGCCACCTTCTTGCTCTATCTGTACCTGCCGCAGTTCAATGATGCGTCGTCTGTCTACATGACCCACGCCGAGCCTGCCATTCTGAAGTTGGAGAAGATCGTGCATGACTACATCAAGCAGAAGCGCTCTTAAGAAGCCTCGATATCTTGAATCTTTTTTAAAATTATTTTGTGTTTTATAATACATGATGAGTCAAAAACAGACAGTACTTTTGCGTTTTTTGGTAAAAAATTTTCAAATTTGTTTAAAAATCACCTTTATGGGGAATTTTCATGCTAGAAAATGGATTGCACGCATCGAAAAACCTTGAAAACGCTTCCCAGACAGTAAAATATCACATTGTCGTATTTTCAAATATTAAAGAAGATTATTGAAATTACTCATAGTTTGGGATGCGTTTTCAAGGTCTTTTGATGCGCTCAATCGATTTCTCGCATGACAATACCCTTTATAGGTGATTTTTGAAAAAAATTTTCGCCAAAAAATACGCAAAAGTACGGTTTTTTGTTCACTCTAATCGAATAAATCATATGTTTGTTGGTTTCAATTGCATTTTAAAATGTGTTAAAAGCAAATTTTTATTTGTACTTTGTATATAATTTAAAATGTTATAGTATACTTTTTAAGGATAAAGATGCTGCGATTATATTTTCGAAAGAATTATTTCCATTTATTTTGCAATAGTATTGGTGTTTGCTCATTTTCAACAAAATCCGTAAGTTTGAGGGATAGCACTGAAATCTGTGCGCGAATTCCAGAAACATGTTTGAAGCTACTTCGGCCCTCATTGGTCTAAACTTGAAAAATTTTATTTTTAGAAATTTTCTCAAAAAATGACCCTACGCAGAGATGCATGGGGGATAGTTGTTCATTTCTCGAGAAAATCGAATTTTAACCATTTTTTCAGGTTGCGGGAGTGCGCGCAATCGATTTTTAGCATAAAATTGCTCCTAAATGGGTAATTTCTAGAAGAAAGTAAAAATTTTTTTGCCGCATTTAGCCAATGTCAAGTGGTGACAACCAGGGGGAACTTGCTCCGCACATTCTAATTTTCATATTTAAGGAAATAAACAGACTTGCTGTGAATACTCAATCTGCTATCGAGCCATTGGAATCTACCTCACAAACTATACCTGAGCCAAAAGCAAGATTATTTTTTTGTAATCTTAACGCACCGATTTTTATAGGTAAAACTGAAGACCTCATTTGACTATGTTCAAGATCAGCTAAAGTCAAAATCCTTGGAAGAGTATGTTAAATCGACAATTCAGAGTGCGATACCTAAGTGGTTGCAGAGGATTCTTCTTAAGGTCTTTAAGAAAGTTCACTTAAAGGATACAAAGCCACTTACTAGTGAAGATGCTGATGTAAGTTCACCAAATAGTGTTTAGTTTGCTACGGAGGATCCACGGTTCTCGAAATACGAAAAAAGTGTTGTTGGCAACTAACGAAAATTCCAATCTTTAGGGCAATCGGTATCGTGTCCCACTCAGTTTTTTCGGACCAAAGTGGGTGGTGCGGCCACATCCTTCCCTGCGACGCCACTGGGGCTGAGATTCGAACACGCCCCTCCTACCACATTATGAGTCATAATGGGACGCGCTAACCATGCGCCGTATATAACTTTTTTTTTAGATTCTCGACCGAGCTGGGCTAAAACTTCAATATGATTGTGCAAATAATTTTCCTTATCTGGAACTAATAAAAGGTTATTGTCGCTTCTATACAGTTGTACAGTCACTTTTTTAGCTTTTGGTATGCCAGATCATATTTCTTCTTGGTACAAATTGACTTTATTACATACTTGGTATGTTTTTATTTTAGTACTTTTGTTTGTTGTCTCATCCCAAAATTTTCTTGTGGAATTTGGTTAGAGACCAATTTTGATATAGTCGGAAAATTTTTTTGCTTCACACGGGGTTCAAAAATCAGGAAAATGGTGCTAGTTATTGAAGCGATTTATCAGTTATTATAAAATCTTGATTTTTTGCGTGGATTTCCGATATTACAAACGCATTTTATATTTAATTCGTTGAATTTTCGTTTCAATTTACATTTACCTGATTGTTAATTTGATCCACCGCATGAAGCAAAAAAGTTTTTCGATTATACTTTATCTATTTTTTAGGCTGGTGCTGTTAAGATTACAAGTATCATTAGAAGCAGCCGCTTATTTCCGTCTACGACACACTTTGTTTCGAGCTATGTGGAATGATATAGAAAAGCGAGTGGATCAAATAAAAGTGTGGATTTCAGTTGAAGCTTAAATAATGTATTAATTTAGCATGAATTGGAAATTAAAGGCGGCGTGAAAAAAGATCTGCGGAAGATGTCTATGCTTTATTATCAAGCTGTCTATGAATTGGATGAGGTTTGTTTTACAAGAAATTTTCTAAGGCCCAGGAGTAGTATATCCAGGAACAAAAATTTCGCGGGGGTGCCAAAAACACGGTCCAACCTTATATGGCAGTGGCGGCAGCAGCGGTCAACGGCTATATGACGGCGGCAGCAATTCAAATTTTANACGGTCCAACCTTATATGGCAGTGGCGGCAGCAGCGGTCAACGGCTATATGACGGCGGCAGCAATTCAAATTTTAAGTCCGTTAGGGTCAAGCGATAGCTCGTTGAATTCCTTAACGCATGACGAACTATTTGTAGAACATCACTTTTTATGAAAATCTTTGTGTGATGGAGAAAAACCTTATAAACTGTGCATTTTTCTAGTGATATTCTATTTTCATTTTTTAATAAGTCTGTATTAAAGCGAAAACCTGAATTTTTTTCTTTGTGGAATTTTCAAAAAATAACAACGCCATCTTGTAGAGCGCGCATCGAAAAACGGTGGTACCCCAATTTTTGTGAAAATCGGAGATATCCTTATTCAATTCAAAGTTTGCTACAAATGGCCGAAATTTGCATAAATTAACGGTAAAATATGCAATTTTCGGCCATTTTTAGCAAACCTTGAATTGAATTTTCTCGAAAAGAGTATCTCCGATGTTCACAAAAATTGGAGCATTACCGTTTTTCGATGCGCGCTCTACAAGATGGCGTTGTTATTTTTTGAAAATTTCACAAGGAAAGAAATTCAGGTTGTCGCTTTAATACACAGGCTTATTCAAAAATCATGAAAATATTGTTAGAAAAAATATTTGTACATGACTAACAACTTACAAAGAGCGTATCCAAAATTTTCTTCGATAAGAAATCGAATTTTCTTATCGGAGGATCTCATGCTTGAATACCCTGTAGTATTTTCAATTTTAGGGTGTTCTCGGTGATGACACAGTGTTGGCTGCTGCTCTTTGGAGGAATATATATTCATGTGAGGAATTTGATCCAATTCAATTAAATGCGCTGGTTCGTTATGTTAGAGCAACGGTATGTTTTGGATCTATAAACAGTAGTACTAGCCAATGGGGGAACTCTAGTCGTTTTTCTGTGCCGACTTGTTTATCCTGATCAAAATTTTTTATGATTCAGACATTGAACCTTTTTTAGGTCTAATGAAAATCCAACTATACCCATGATTTTTTAAAAGTAAAAATATTTAGATTTTCTGGCTAGATACATTGGATGCAAATACGATTATAATAGATGGCATAAAATGGAAATCACCTAAAGAGTTGTTTGAATATTAATTTCTTTTGTGCCTTTATATGTTTTATAATAAATTGTTAGTGTACGCGAGATGATAGATTGTTGTTATTTTGTTATATAAAGGGTATATAAAAAACCAGGAGAAAATTTCCCTGGTTGTTGCCAATTAACGTTGACTAAACTCGGCAAAAGTTTTTTATTTTCTCCCGGAAATTACCCATTTAGGGGTAATTTTATGCGAAAAATCGATTGCACGCACTCCCGCAACCTGAAAACCGCAGAAAAATGGTGAAAATTTGATTTTCTTGAGAAATGGAAAATGTTAGCGACCACGCAGGGATGCATGGGGGATATTTGTTCATTTCTTGAGAAAATCGAATTTTCACCATTTTTCTGCGATTTTCAGGTTTCGGGAGTGCTCGCATTGAGTTTTCGCATAAAATTACCCCTAAATGGGTAATTCCGAAAGAAAATAAAAAATTTTTCCAAGTTTAGTCAACGTTAAGGCGATAACCAGGGGAACTTGCTCCAAAAACCAGAATTTGGGAGATTTTTTCATATTTTTTCGACCCGAAATTTTTTTTCAAAAATGACTATTAGAGCTAATTTTATGCGGGGGAATCGATTGCGCGAAGATGCTTCCCTGAATCAGGGAATCGAAGTGTGTATTAAAGCGAAAATTTTTAGATTTGCCTGAAAACGACTTTCTGGAGGGGGGGGGGGGGGGGGGGGGTAAATTTATACGGGGAATCGATTGCGCGCATTCCCGAAGCATGAAAACGCTTCTCTGATTCAGTGAATCGGGGAGTGTGTATTGAAGCGATGACCAATTTTTGTTATAATACATCAATTTTTCAGGATCAGAGAAGCGTTTTCAAGCTTCGGAAATCTAGTCGGAATGACGTCACGAAAGCGTTTCTTTTTCTGTTTTTCAAGGACGGTTGTCTTGGTATAATCATCTCTGCTCACTTTTGCCGTTCTTATTCCCCAACAACTATCCTCCTCATTACTTCCCAACGCCAATCTTGTATTAATAGAACTTGGGATTACTGGCTTCATCATATCTGGATAACTGCACACCGTGACTGATGAAGACGAATATAATCCCAAGAATTTCGGTCTAGCTGCTTTTGTTTCTTCAGTGCTTTTCTGATGTATTAATAAAACAGTATTGCACATAAAATGTTTATAGCAACGTATAAGAGCCTGGTAATAAAAATGCTAACGGACAAGTACAGGGTGGGCTTTAAAAACCTGAATTTTGCCATTTTTTGGCGAAAAAAATTGAAGAAAAAATGACGGTTTCATGGCTAAATTAGCATTTTCAGAATTTTTCAATGAGCGCAATCGATTTCTCAAATAAAATTACCCCTAATAGATCACTTTTGAAAAAATTTTTCGCAAATTTTTTCGTCAAAAACGGCAAAATTCCGGTTTTTTAAAGCCCACCCTATATTTATGTAGGGTAATTTTCAAAAATTTTTATAAAAATTTCATCTACATTTAGGGAATGGCCATTATCCCAACGCAGTTACGGCCCTGGGCTGGGCTTTAGTATAGTATCTAGGAGGCCCACCCCCTGAAATCCGAAAAATTCATCTCTCTAAATGAGTTAACTAGTACCTTGACGTCATCAGATTTCACTGTTATTTTTTATTTGAAGCGGAGTCACAGCGAAAGAAAATCCTAAATTTCATGGGCTAGTGATGCGTATGTGTTTTGTGTAAAGTAATATGTGCGCGGGGNGATCTTCCGACTTTTATCATTTCGAATGGATAGTTTACGCTGCCTATTGGCAAATGTCCTCCTTGTGGTTTCGCTTGACATTTCAATTGCAAGGGTTTGTGCAAAAATTATAGTCTATTGTTAGAGTTAGTTTCAATTTTTGGTGGAAAAATTGAATAAGAAAGGAAATATGTGTTATAGGAATAAAGTCTATTAGGCTTTATTTTATAAATCTGTAAAAAGGGTGTTATATAGCCGAAAATTTGCGGGGGTTTGACCAAAATTTTTGTACTTATGCACTATCCCCCATGCTGAAAACGAAAAAAATCGTGCATGAGGCTTTGGTTTAGGCTTAAACTTAGGCCTAGGAATAGGCTTAGTCTTAGGTCTAGGCTTAAGCTTAGGCCTACACCTAGGCGTAGGCCTAGGCTTATGTCTAGGCTTAGGCTTACGCGTAGGCCTAGAAATAGGTTTAGTCTTAGGCCTAAGCCTAAGCATAAACCAAAGCCTCATGCGTGATTTTTTTCATTTTCAGCTAGGGGGGGGGATTCTGTATAAGTNGGGGGGGGGGGGGGGGGGGGGGTTCTGCATAAGTACCAAAACTTTAGGGGACGCAAAAAATATTGCTCAAAATCGAAATTTTGTTTTTGTCGAGACGAAAATTTTTCAGTTGTCCCGTAACTTTTGGGCATTTATCCCATAACTTTAGGCCCCGGGGTTTTCGGGTATGGGGAACACAAATTCGAAGGAATTTTTTCGAATTTGGACCGCAGGAAGGGGACGAATCGGAAAAAATTGTTTACATACATAAAATAGTCCCAACCTACTGGAACATCCTGTTCAACTTTTAAGTAGGTTTCGTATCGCTCTGAGAGTGCTGCTCGAAGAAACTGAGCTCGGTCCCTTATACTGCTAACTTATCCTTTTAATAATGTTTTATGTGCTCAAAAAATTTTTCATGATAATAACAGATAAGTTATAGTCGAAATTTTTTCTTGCCAACCACGAAACTTTTTATTGTACATTGAAACTAATAGAAACGTGGATCCTTATATAGCTTTTTTTATGCATCCCTGCGTGGTCATATTGGCGGGAAAATCGGTGATGAAAATTTCCCGCCAATATGACCACGCAGGGATGCATCAAAAAAGCTATGTAACGATCCACGTTTCTTTTAGTTTCAATGTACACGTTGCCTGATTCAATAAAAAGTTTCGTGGTAGCCAAAAAATTTCGACTATACCGCTAACTTATCTTGTTTTTCCCTCATGTTTTTTTATCGAATATGCAAAAGTACAGGATGTCCCTTAAAAATTTTCTTTTTTTGTTGCTAATCTAATATTTTAGATAGGGATTATAGTGTTGTTATACAGGGTGTCCCCTAAAGTTCGTGTACACCCTAATTAATTTCATGAGAATTTTCTTCATGACAGAAAACTTTTCACAACAAGTGATGTTCTACAAAAATTTTCGTCGTGATTCCAGGAACAACTTTGTATAAAATCACTTGTTGTGACAAGTTTTTTCATCATGAAGGAAATTCTCATGAAATTAATTACGGTGTAGACGAATTTTAGGGGACACCCTGTATAACAATACTATAATCCCTATCTAGAATATTAGATTAGCAAAAAAAAGAAAACGGATAAAGGGCGATTGATTAATTGCCTCGTATTCCATTTCTAACTGACTCTTGGCTTAATTTTATGTTGAGGAAAACAAGCTTTCGCACATGTTGTCGATTATTTTTTCCATTTTTCATATAACTTAATGTTGATTTTGCGTGAGAAAAGTTTTATTTCCCTGATTCAGGGGTGGGTGTAATGAAGCGAAAATTAACTAAAATTTGAATTTTCGTATAAATCAATCAGAAACTTTTCTATAGAGGTTTTTCTATGCGAGAAAACGATTGTGTGCATTTGTGAAGCCTGAAAACGCTTTCCTGATTCAAGGGAGGCGTATTGTGTATTGAAGCGAAAAATAACTAAAATTTGGCTATGGTCTAGCTCGTTACACCAAACTCAGACCCGAAATTCGCATAATTGTTTTAATCAATTTTGGACCCCTCTGGGGTCTATTGTTGTACTTGATTAGTGACAAGTGATTAGTGACAAGTACGTTAAAAAGTGACAAGTAACTTGTCACTTTTTAACGTACTTGTCACTAATCACTTGTCACTAATCAAGTACAACAATAGACCCCTGGAGGTAATTTTAGGCGTAGAATCCGAAAAAACTATTAATTTTTGATGAAAACATGTTACATGTTTTCACCACTAGGAGGTCATGAAAATTTTTTTGGAACGTGGATCGATTTCTCGTGCTCGAAAACCCCCGAGTACCAAAAATCAGCCAATTTTCAGAAAAAAATTTTTTTTCGAGATCCGGCCTCGATCTGCACCCCCCCCCAAAATTCAATTTTTTGCCCAAAATTCGATTTTTTGCCAAATTTCGATTTTTGCCCAAAATTCGTTTTTTTGGCCAAAATTCGATTTTTTAAGCCAAAATTAGATTTTTGGCCAAATTTCGTTTTTTTACCAAATTTCAATTTTTTGCCCAAAATTTCGATTTTTGGCAAAAATTCGTTCTTGTCCCCATTTTTTGCACATTTTGATGCGCGGTGACAAGTTTTTTCATTCTTCAAGAAAGAAAAGTTTCAGCTAATCAAACTGCGAAATCTTCGATTGGGATCAATTTGAACTTTCTTCTGTCAGATTGATCTCGCCGATTCATGTCTTATGACGACTCGATGAATTATCGATCAAGCAACGAAGGACTAGAAAAGAGAGCGAATTAGCTTGCACAAGCGAACTCTTTCGCTGGTCTCGCCGCCGCCGTCGCTTCCAGAGAAAAAAGCACCAATCTCTGTTATTAAATAAAATTTTTCTACTATCATCAACTCGGGAACACTAGTGGGCAATTTCCAATAGTTCCTGTTGCACTCCACGACACACCTGCTGTTTTGTGCCCTCAAGCACACCCAAGTACTCTTGCCAAGTCGATACTAATCGATAACTGCTGAAGAATTATCCACAAACAAGTGTGTAACAAGGGATCGAGACAACAAGTGTGCACTNTCCACGACACACCTGCTGTTTTGTGCCCTCAAGCACACCCAAGTACTCTTGCCAAGTCGATACTAATCGATAACTGCTGAAGAATTATCCACAAACAAGTGTGTAACAAGGGATCGAGACAACAAGTGTGCACTCTAGCTTGGCAAAACAAACATTTTTGATTGAAATTATTTCTATTTTGACAAGTTTATTTGCATGAAATAGGCTATTATTAATCGAGCTGGCGCCCCATGCCATCAGCACGATGGCAACGCTCAACCCATCTCCAAATGCCTATGCACAGCAGAATGGCGGGCCTGCCACTTCGGCCTATGTCAGACCTCAGTTCCGTCGACAAGGTTCAAGCTGTAAGTGATTAATTCGGAGCTACTACACAAGAGGGGGGGGGGTGTGGGGCACCCACTTGAAAATTTTTTCGAAAATGACCCCTCTAGGGATAAAAACGTGCGGGGAATCCGAATTTGACATTTATAAAATTTCTTGGAGAAAAAATTTGAAATTTTCCAAAAATTTTTACCAAAAAATTTTATCTAGAAATGACTCCTCTAGGGGTAAAAACATGCGGGGAATCCGAATTTGATTTTCGAAGCAAAAAAATGCTTCCCCGATTCAGGGAAGGCCTGTGTATTGAAGCGAAAAGTCGCAAAAATGCGACCCCCCCCCATTGTGTAATAGCTTCATTAATTCTAGCTTTTTGTCTCAAATAAAAACTAGAAAGTCTTCCAGTTAAAAAATCCATTAAAATTTTAGATGGACCCGGCCATGTGCACAATATGGCAGTCATGGTAGCTCCGACTAAAGTAGATTATAGTGTGACTAAAGTAAGGGTTTCCCTCAATTTGTACAGGGTGGCGCAAAAAGTGGCTTTTTTTNGCAGTCATGGTAGCTCCGACTAAAGTAGATTATAGTGTGACTAAAGTAAGGGTTTCCCTCAATTTGTACAGGGTGGCGCAAAAAGTGGCTTTTTTTTGACATTTTGAGACCCGAAAATTTATTTTTATAAAAATGACCCGGGGTAATTTTATGTGGGGGAATCGATTGCGCGCATTTCCAAACCCTGAAACTGATTTCCTGATTCAGGGAAAAATTGGATTGAAAAAATCACCATGTTTAGCTAAACAAGGAATTTTCTAGGATACAGCCAGATCTCCGAAAATTTTTTCACAAATTTTTGTAGAAAAGACCCTTCTAGGGCAATTTTGATGCGAAAAATCAATTGCGCGCACTTCCGAAGATTGAAAATGCTTCCCTGGCCTTGAAAATGCTTCATCCGTGAAAAATTTGTATCAATTCCACCATGACGAATCTTGGCTTTTTCTCTCCAACTTCAAACAAATCTTTTTCTTCCCCACGGAAAATGACCATTTTCGTTTCAAAAATCCAATTTTTCCCTGAATCAGGAAAGCATTTCCAAGTTTTGGGAGTGCGCGCAATCGAATCCCCGCATAAAATTACCCCTAGGGGGGTTATTTTTAGAAAAAAATTTTCAGCTCCCAAAATGTCAAGAAAAGCCACTTTTTTGTGTCACCCTCTATATGAAAAATGTTTTCCAGGGCGGTCTTCGCTTATGGGCGGTATTGTTCGTTTTTATATTTTTATGCTCTGCTTTGCTAACAATTTTTTCCGACGATTCAAATGGTACTGATTTTTTCAAGCTCTCTTTTCACAAAATGAATATATCAAATTTGTAGAAAATTACGAGCGCATGTCTAACATTGCACCACCAGATATAGATGAAGAAAAAGTAGAAAGTGTGAAATCAGAAGAAGTTGAATTACCTCCTCCCGCACCACCTGGTATGCAACAATTTTTATCGATAATTTTTACTTTAAAGGACCAGAGTCTACTTTCGGGGAGTTAGTTGATTCCATGAGAAAGAGCAGAAAATTCTGAGCATTTTTGGTTAAAAAACCACTACTTGGAAATCTAACGTTAAAAGTTATGAGCAAATTATGAAAAAAATGTTCAAATGAGTTTGTATATTGAAGCGATGGTAAAACAGGGCGAAAGTTGGGAAAAATATTCAATTTTTCTAAACTTTCGCGGAAAAAAATAAGAGTGCATGACATCGAGTGCTCGATGAACTTGATGTCATATCACTTAGTCATTTAAGCGGGCTTGTGATGTACGGTGCGAGAAAAAGCCTGGAATGTCCTGTCGACATGAAAAAGGCCGACATGGAAAAAGCAAGGCTAATGGAAAAAATTTTTGAATTCGGGGATATGTGAGACGAGAAAAATGTGAAAAAAAATCGAAATTCCGATCGGAGATCAGAGGAGAAAGGGTAGCATAAAAGGCGAGGTGATTCGAGAGCATCATCCAGTTGGACCCCAAGCTTATCGTGAACGCGGTCAGGAAAAAAAATTTTACTATAATAAAAATTCCAAGAGCTTCGTTTCTCTGACCGCGTTCACGATCAGCTTGGGGTCTAACTGAACGATGCTCTTAAATCACCTCGCCTTTTATGCTACCCTTTCTCCTCTGATCTCCGATCGGAATTTCGATTTTTTTTCACATTTTTCTCATCCCACATATCCCCGAATCCAAAACATTTTCCCATTAGTCTCGCTTTTCCCATGTCGGCCTTTTTCATGCCGACAGGACATTCCAGACTTTTTCTCGCACTGTACAACACAAGTCCGCTTAAACGACTAAGTGGCATGACATCAAGTTCATCGAGCACTCTTATTTTTTTCCGAAATTTTTTCCCCCGCGAAAGTTTAGAAAAATTGAATATTTTTCGCAACTTTCGCCCTGTTTTACACGATTAGCCGGCACTCAGGTATCAATGAAATTTTCCCCTGAAATAATTTAATAAAACATTTTAAAATTCAAAATCCTTGATAGGAAAAAATAAGATGGCATTTTTTATAACTCATCGAGACGAATAAAATGACTCCAAAATGATTGAATTTGGTAAATGTTTTGGGTTATTGAAACGAAAACTCTGAATCAGAATTTTCGCTTCAATAACCCAAAACATTTTCCAAATTCAATAATTTTGGAGTCATTTTATTCGTCTCGATGAGTTATAAAAAATGCCATCTTTCTTTTTTCCTAAATTACCAAGGATTTTAAATTTTAGAATGTTTTATTAAATCGTTTCAATGAAAAATTTCATTATGCCTGAGTGGCGGCTAATCGTTGCAATATACAAACTCATTGAAATTTCTTTTCACAATTTTGTTTTTCTCATAACTTTTTAACGTTAGATTTTTAAGTAGTGGTTTTTTAACCAAAAATGCTCAGAATTTTCTGCCCTTTCTCATGGAATCAACTCCCCGAAAATAGTCTGATCCTTTAAGATATTGACGAAGAAGATGATAGAAATGAAGAAGAAATTCTATTAGCGAGTTTGAAGGAAAAAGCCGCCAGACGTCGTCGTGAAAAGGAAACATCTACAACGATAGATCAAGAAGTACCAGTGCCGGAGGTTAAGCCGAAAGAAAGAAAACGTCGTGAAAGAAGGAAAATTCAAGAACCAGAGGAAGAATCGAAAATAGAAGAAGAAAAAGTTGAAGAAAAGATTGAAGAAGAAGAGATTCCTGAAGAAGAGCCTGAAGTAAAAGAGGTTCCTAGAAAGGGCAGAGTATGTTTTTAGGAATTTTGATTTTTAAAAGATTTTTTCAAGAAAAAAGCTCAAGCAATAGTTCCGATAGAGGAAGAAGTGCCGAAGAAACGAAAGCAGAAAAGAAGAAGAGAGGTCCAGGTTGAAACGGAAGTAGAGGAACAAAATGACAGTGATCAAGAAGAAAATCAAGAAGTAGGAAATAAAAAATAACAGTCTTAAAAAGGCAGGGTCGGCGCTAACCAACGTTAACCGTCGGCAAATCAACGCTAAAACGCCCCGCGTGTCGAAAATTTCTTATGTAAATCTTTATAAGCAAGAATAAACCAGCGCCAAAATATTTTGAAAATGCTCCAAAATTACGGGGACCCGAGTGAGTGGGTTGGGGGGGGGACTCCCTAACTTGGACTTCGTCCGGCCGAGTGAGAGGATCCCCCCTAATTTTGGGTCGATGAGTGAGTNAGTGGTTGGGGGGGGGAGGCTCCCCCCCCCTTGCCCGCGTATGAGAGAGGTCATTTCCAAAGAAAAAAAGTTAAAATTTTTTGAAAAAAATCACGTTAAATGAGGTTGCTAATCCTTAGTAGTACCAAAAATTTTAGCCAGAAGTTGTACATGATCAAGAGAAGGAGCCTGAAGAAGAGCTCGAAGAAGACCAACCCCAACGCCAAGCTCGGAAACAAAAGAAAACCGCGCCAAAATCTCGTTCTGTGCCAATCTCACGTCCTGCTGTTGAAGATGATAAGATACCTAGAAAAAACCTGTTGAAAACACAAAAGGTGTTTTGCTAAACATTTTAAAACAAGTAGTTAATTTAGCGTAAAATACTTAAACAACCGGTTGAAATAGAGGAAGAAGAAGATGATGAAGAAGAGAATGAAGCCGAAAATGAACCAAACGTTGAGGTTGATAATGAACCTGAAGTTCAGATTAAAGAAGTTGTATCCATTCGAAAAAGGTTCTTTTTTTGAATAATCGATAGGGTTGTCGAGATCAAGATTTTTGAATCAAAATCGAGAGCCAAAAAATCGAGATCAAAAGCCAAAAAATCGAGATCGAGAGCCAAAAAATCGAGATTGAGAGCCAAAAAATCGAGATTGAGAGCCAAAAAATCGAGATCGAGAGCCCAAAAATCGAGATCTAGAGCCAAAAAATCGAGATCAAGAGCCAAAAAATCAAGATCGTGAGCCAAAAATTGAGATCGGGAGCCAAAAAATCGAGATTGAGAGCCCAAAAATCAAGATCAAGAGCCAAAAAATCAAGATCGTGAGCCAAAAATTGAGATCAAAGAGATTTTCGAGATTCCGATTTCGAGAGTCTCGATTTTCGAGATCAAAAATTTACCTTGGTCCCCCCTTTACATTTTTTTTTTCAAAAATTTTCCAAAATTTTAGAACTGGCCATTATAACAGAAAGGCGCTGACTAACAAAGAAGATTACAAGCATAGAAACAAGTTGGATCTAGCTGATTATCTAGTTGAAAAGGTGGGTATCTAGCGGCAACAATTATCCGTGCATTTTCCCATTTTTTTATTAGATTTCCAGCTGGTTTCGCTGATTCCTGATTGATTTAACCTCATTGTGGAATAGAATTGATTTATTGCTTATAATTATTTTGCTTTGTTATTTGCTATGTTGTTGTGTTTTTTTCTAACAAGTACCTTCATAAGCCAAACATGTACGCTTTCCTTTACTTTTATACGGCACCATTTATACTTCTGTCGTACTTTTTCCCCCGGACTGGTCCTTTAAGTTGTGTCGTACGATAATAAAACAATCTGTCGTACGACAATAAAAGATTCATAACTCGGCGAAGATCAAGTTTTAAACGATAAGTTTGGTGTCATTTGAAAGCGTGAAGCGAGGTCTAAAAAATGGCGAAAAAATTATTAGAAACGCATTTACTGTTTTTGAGAAAAACGCATGTCGTGGACTCTGTCGTACGACAGCATACGACAGAGCCCACGATTTCCTCAAAAACGGTAAGCACATTTCTAATAATTTTTTCGCCATTTTTTAGAGCTCGCTTTTCAAGCTTTCAAATGACACCAAACTTATCGTGTAAAACTTTATCTTCGCTGAGTTATGAATCTTTTATTACCGTACGACAGCTTGTCGTACGACAGAAGTATGAATCCTGCCTATCTATAGCAAGTTTTGCGCATGTTGATATCAGCAATCCTACATGACCTAGAAACCAATATAGGGTGTCCCAAAAAAGTTTTTTCGATATGTTTGCAAAAATTGCGAAGTGATGGCTCAACCTTGATCCCAAAATTCTGTGTACTGAAGCGAAAAGTCGCAAAAATGCGATTTTTCGACTTTTCGCTTCAATACACAGGTCTTCCCTGAATCAGAGAAGTGTTTTTTCGCTTGGAAAATGTCAAATTCGTATTTTCCGCATGTTTTTACCCCTAGAGGGGTCATTTCCAGAAAAAATTTTCGAAAAATTTTTCATGTGAGTGGCCCCCCTATTGTGTAGTAGCTCCAAAAATTTTTCTGACGAAAATTTGGTCGAAAAATTGCAAAATCCACTTTTTTAGCCACCTTGTATTATTTTGCGCACTGTAGCATTTTTAAAAATTTAAGCATACTCCATAAAAACATATTTTTAGCACGAGTTTGACACCGCTCTAAAAACATACGATCAAGTGCTAGCTTCGTATAAAAATAGCCCACGTGCACGTTTTGGTCGAGCCAGAGTGATGCAGCTACAGAGCGAATTCGACCAAGAAGACCATTATTTAGATCAAGCCTTGGCTGAATATCAACTCGTTTTAGACAATAACGACACTCCCCCGGCATTATTTAGGCAAGAATTCTTGGAGCTAGTTCACTTGTTGGGAAGCACTTATCATGTTCAAAATGTCATCGTACTTATGCACTATTCCCCCACCCCCCCCAAGCTGAAAAAAGGCTTAGGCTTTAGTTTTATGCTTAGGGTTAGGCTTTGGTTTAGACTTAGGCAGGATTTATACTTCCGTCGCGACGCGACAGCGCATTTTTGTGTCGCTCGACACGTCGCGAGTTGGCGTTTATAAACTGTCTCGCGACAGTACATTTTGTGTCGCGCGACACGTCGCACGACGTGTCGCTAGTTGGTGTTTATAGTCTGTCGCGCGATAGAACTTGGTTTTAAAAAACGCTCAACAGGCCTCGGTGGTGCAGTGACAAAGTAGTGGCTCAGTGGTCACAAGGTCGCGCGTTCGAATCCCGCTTGGAGCCAAATTTTTTGCCACTCGGCCTTGTGTCGCGTGGTCAGAACTTGCGACGTCGTAGGCTATCGCACAACGCGTCGCGCGACGTGCCGCGAGACAGCAACTATAAACGACATTTGAAAAATTGTTTGCATTATAAAGTAATTGCTCTGCGACGCGTCGCGCGACATGTCGCACGACACGTCGTGCGACGTGTTGTGACGCGACGGAAGTATAATTCCTGCCTTAGGCTTAGCCTAAAAGAAAAAATGTCGACTTTTTGAACAAGTGCCTCCAACAAAGTGAACTAACTTCTAATTCTTGATTCAAAAATCAACAAAAAATTATAGGCAAGCTGCTGAAAATCTAATTCAAGGTGCACGTTTTCGTGGAAATTTACACAAGGTGATGACTGTACAAAGGTTATTGATCGACAGATTTCCTGACGATATTGAACTTCAAACCGATTTTGGACTGACGTTTCTGATGATGGGGCGTGTACATGATGCAAGAAAGGTGTTCGAAAATGTTCGTATTTTTCAAGGGATCTTTCAAATAAGCTATAATTTTAGGTACTTGAATTGGAACCAAATAACGCATTGGCTTTAGCCTATTACGGCTACATTCTAAAAGTTTATGATAAACAAGTCGAGAGGGGTGTGCTGGCTATGCGGCGTGGGCTTCGCCTGAGTGGAACTGAAATACGCGATTCTAAGTTTTATTTCCATCTTGGAGAAGGTTTAATGAGACTTGGTCGTACTCAAGAGGTTTGTAATTGTAACCAACTTTGTCGGAAATTTCCGGCATAGGCTCTAATGGGGCGAAGAGGACGATACGAATGAAACGATCGAATAAAACGATACGAACGAAATGATAAAATAAAGGGATAGGAATGAAACGACATAATGGAATGAAACCAAGTTCAGGGTTTTCGTGTCAATATTCAGGCAAATTCAAATCAAACAAACTTTGAGTTGAATTTTCTCGAAAAGGGTATCTCCGATTTTTACGAAAACCGGGGTACTATAGTTTTCCGATGCGCTCTACAAGATGGTGTTGTTATTTTTTGAAAATTTCACAAGAAAAATTCAGGTTTTCGCTTTAATGCACATGCTGATTCAAAAATCATGAAAATATTGTTAAAAAAAATATCTTTACGCAACTTACAAAAGACCTGTATCCAAAAATCTTTTTTCCTCGATAAGAAATCTAATTTTCTTATCGGGAACAACTCATGCTTGAACACCATGTATTTACTTTATTTATAGGCATATAAAGTTTACGAAGAAGCTTCTGAACTTGGACTATTCCCATCGATGCTTCAAAGATCCACCTATAATCTTGATGGCTTGACAGCTCGCACTTGGTGGACTATGGAGCAATCTGGATGTGGTCGATATTTGAGAGTATTTTCAATTCCTATTTCTTAAACAACTTGATTCTTAGAGCCTCGAACGTCAATGGACCGTGATTCGAGAAGAAGCGGTAGAATTATGGAAGGAACACCAAATCCTCTTTGAGCCAGAAGACTCCCATTTAACAGATGGTCTCCAGAGTGCTTTCTACTTTATGAAAGATTCTGAATTCAATCATAAGAATTGCAAACTGGCTCCGAACACATGTAATCTACTCAAAAAGTTCGTCTCGGATGCAAATTGCGATAAAGGAGAAGTATGCTAAATTGTTTATGTTACCGTTTTATCTAAAAATCAGTTTTATCTAATACAACTAGTTTTATCTGAAAGGCCTAGGCTTAAGCTTAGGCCTAAGCTTAAGCCTAGGCTTGGGCTTAGACTTGAGCTTAGGCTTAAGTTTAGGCCTAGGCTTAGACCTAATCTTAAGCCTAGGCTTGGGCTTAAACTTAGGCTTAAGCCCAAACCTAGGCTTAATTTAGGCTTGAGCTTAGGCTTAAGTTTAGGTCTAGGCTTAGACCTAAGCTTAAGCCTAAGCCTAGGCTTGGGCTTAGGCTTAAACTTAGGCCTAAGTTTAAGCCATTCAAATAAAACTAGTCTTATCGGATAAGACTGACTTTCAGATAAAGCGGTAACATATACAGGGCTCTCAGATTTTGAAATTCGCATAAAAATCTAGTTCAAGTTGAACCTATAAAAAAATTTCAGCAGGGGGTTTGTGTTGAAACTTTTTGAAAATTCAACATTTTATAGGTTCAACTTGGACTCGATTTTTATGCGAATTTCAAAATCTGACACCCCTGATTGTATAGGATTTCTTTAAATTGTCAAGTTTAGATAAAAATCTCTGTAATCAAAGCTGGTAGTCGAATATGGCCGCACTGTGGACCCACAAACTTTATATTGGAAGCTCATCTCGGTCTGCTCATCCCATCTGAAGCTAGAATTCGGGTTGGAAAAGAAACCAGAGGCTGGAAAACAGGCCGCTTTATAATTTTTGATGAAAGTTTCGAGCACGAAATCTGGTTCGATGGAGCTATTTCCAACAACTATCGCATCGTCTTGAGCATAGACCTTTGGCACCCTGAAGTACCCATTTCTAGCAGGACAGAGACTCAAATTGACTGAAGCATTCATTTGAACGTTGAAACTGCCTTTTAGTCTTTCTTATAGCTATAATGACGTAGCGAGTCACTTATGAAGTTTGATTTGCTATGATAGGTACTAGATTTTTTTGCCGCTCATCATCTTACGGGTTGATTTGACTTTTTGTTGTTAAATTTATTCACAAATAAAATTATTCTGAAGCTCATAAGGAAAGGGACGGTACTTGATGATCACAGATTTTTGCCAGATCAAAAAAAAATTTTAAGCCTTACATTCCAAAATCCACCAAAAAATCAAAATTAAATCGATTTTAGCTAAGCGTATGAGGAACATTATGTAAAAGAAATTATTGACAATGACTCCGATTTCACGGAGATATGATTTTTTTGAAAAAAATGTCATTTTTTCAACTTTTTCAAATTCAAAGGGCCATAACTCAGCGAAAATAAAATATTTTTCAATAATTTCTTCTATAGAACGTTCCTTTCTACAGTAGCTATCCAAAAAGTGGTCGCTCGAAGAAGTCCGATTTAAAATCGATTTTTAAAAGAGCAATCATTAACACCTTCTAATAGAGCCCCATGGAGTTCTATTAGAAGTTTTACGGTATATAAAATCCCCTTTAGGACTAACAATGACCGAGTTTTCAGCAGTCCGAGATGAGTCGAGATCAAAAAGCTTATAAACGAGAAGGGCCTTTCTACTTTGACTAGTAAAATCATTCGTGAGCACCTGGCCAAGGTTTTTAATGTTGATTTTAACGGGTTCAAGAAAGAGTTTGATGATATCACACGTTCGAAGATTGATGAGGTTCAGAAGGAGGAAAAGAATGGGGCTAATGGAGCGAATAAGAAGGAAGCATCGCAATTCGAGTCCGGCTTCTTCATCAGATGATAGTGAGCCTAGTCGTAAACGGATGAAAATAAAAAAAGAATTATCAAAAACTGATTTATTTGAAAAAAGTTATAATCATTTTTTAGTGTAAAAAATTTGAGACACCCTGTATATTCATCATTGATCTGTTCTTCCGTTCCAACTTCTAGAATTTCGTCGTAGTCCATCGACTCTTCCAACAGAGCCGTTTTTTATGCCGAACACTGTACTTTAATAGAAATTTATCCCAGAACTTTTGGTGTTAGTGAACATTAGGTGTCGCACTTAATGTGAATTTTTTTCAAAAAAATGTTTAACTTTTGTCGTTAGAAATGACCTCTCTAGGGGTAACGTTATACGGGAAATCGATTGCGCACATTTCCGAAACTTGAAAATGCTTCCCTGACCCGATTCAGGATATTATATTTTTGTTACGCGACTTATAAACTACAAATCTGTCATTTTAGCCACTCAGCCACAGATAAAGCCCATAAAATCCCATGATATGGTACTCGTTTTGAAGCGCTTGGCGAACTGAGTCGATAGGTGATATTTTTATTTTTGATCCTTGCTACCCCTTTTTCGGTTTTTTGTACGTCGTGATATAATTTTGATCAAAATGCTGAATAAAAAACATTTCCTTCTCAAAATTTGATAAATAATAGATGGAAACAATTATATAGCACCTAAACATTTACTACCGACAACCTAATATTACAAATATTTTCTACAACGTACATTTTGGCATTAATTGAAGCTCGTTTCTTAGAAAGCACAAGACTCTTCTTTCCTTAAATTTCTATGATAATTAGTGTTTATCTCTAAATTTACACTATATTTCAATTAGTTAAAAAGGATCTTAGAAGTGCTCAAAGCTCAAAAGAATACAGCGGATGCTCAATGTGGCGTTAGGACTGCTCTTCTTGTGTACGATTTCCATGCTGCATCGGCCATGACGAAGCAATGACGTATGCCTTCAAATTGGATCCTTTTTTCGATCCCGATATCGAGAGTGATGATGACAACGACAGCGCCATTGGATTTGATAGATTTCAAGAAATTGATGAGACTCTGCGGCAGCTTTCCCAAGCTTTGCGTTTGCCTAAATGTTGGTTGAAAGCATTAAGCAAAAAAGCGCTGCAGCAAAAATCATAAGAAAGTTCATTTTTCACTATAAAAAATTAATTAAGGAAACAATAAAAGCAAAAGCAACAATTATTTTAAAAAAGAGGGTTGTGCCTTTTTTCGGAAAAAATTACCACCACTTGGTCATGTATGATTTGGATTATTTTACCTATAGTTATGAAAAAGAATTTGATCATACGATAAATTGACAGACTTACGAAAAGAATTTTCTATAAAAAATTTTGCCTTACTCGTCGAGTAAAAATGTGTTGTAATTTTCATCGGAAGACTGGCGCCAACCAAACAATTTTACAACTTGTTTGGTTGGCGCTAGTCTTCCGATCAAAATTACAACACATTTTTACTCGGCGAGTAAGACAAAATCAGGAATGTGAGAAAAAAATCGAAAGTTTCACATGGATAACAATAAGTTGATCACAAAAGCAAAAAGTACAGGGTGTCCATAAAAGTTTCACTTGTTGAAGTTTTGTCTTTACAGAAAAATGGCATTTTTTCTAAGAAATATGTGCATATTTTAGGTTTTTTCATAGCGCAAAAATTTTTCTAACTCAAAAGGTAATCGCCATTTGAACGGAAATTGCTCAAAAAATAACCTGTTTTATTTATATGAATTTTTGATTGAAAATTGGAAATGTAATTTGTTGGAAGAAGAAAATCCCGATTTCGGAAAATCCTCATCCCGATTGATTCGATCTCGATGAAAAAATCCCGATCCCAACAACCCTAGTTATGAATTCCTGAAAATAAATTTTAAAAAAAGTTTGAACGAACTTTTGGACGACTTTGTATTTAGGACTTCCTTGCCTTGATTAAGTGCGATTACAACAGTCATACGACTCATCTAGATTGTTAAACTGAAAACAAGTTCAAGAACAGAATATAAATAAGTGTCAAAGTTTTCGATTCAGAATAGTTGAGTCATTTAAGAATCTATCAAAAATGAAGACTGCCATCGCATTCCTCTTGGTTGTTGCTTTGATCGCCATCACTATCGACGCAGCAACTCCAACAGAAGAACATGTTAACAGTCGAATGAAGAAAGCACCTATTGAAGCAACTCCAAAAGAAGAACATGTTAACAGTCGAATGAAGAAAGCACCTATTGAAGATCCAATGTAATATTTTAAAGGATAGCGCAACAGAAAAATCGATTTTCTGGAAATAAGCCTATCATGTAGAACTACGTTCACTGATCATTTTTTATTTTTACACCATAGGGCGTAAACCTCATTTTCATGGAGAAAAATTGCAAAAAAGTGAGGTGACTGGGGACAATTTTAAGGACGATAAATCATAACGAAATTGAAGACAGTTGATTTATATGTCCTCTGTAGCGCAGTGGCAAAGCTCATGGTTTTTGCCACCATAGGTGACGGGTTCGATCCCCTCCGGAAACAGTTCCTTTTTGCACTGTCCCCAGACACTTCCCTTTTTTGCAATTTTTCTCCATGAAAATGAGGTTTACGCCCTATGGTGTAAAAATAAAAAATGATCAGTGAACGTAGTTCTACATGATAGGCTTATTTCCAGAAAATCGATTTTTCTGTTGCACTGGTCCTTTAAAAGGACTTTTGCGCCATAACATTTGCGCCCAGATCGCCTTTTGAGGTTTGTGGTGCCAAAATTCTGGTCTGGGCGCACTCGGCACAGTAGGTCAGAACCCCTCGAGGATAAATGAAATTCGTTAACGGAAACAATTTTTGGATGGATGAAATTTGTAGAAAAAAACCATAAGGGCTCCCTTATATTTTTTTCTGCCAGTTTTAAATTTTGGCTGAGTGGTGGCGGGAGGGGGGTCTGACCCCCCTTTGTGCCATTCCGGCCTACTACGTTGCGCCGAGACCGAAAAAATTCATAAGGGTCTCCTCCCTTACGATTGTAAACAAATCTACCGTTATAAATTTTTAGCGGAGCCAGAGTGACAAGACAATTTGATTGTTGTCAATACTGTCCAGGTTGTCCTGGCTCATTTTCCTTTTCTCGCGACGATGGTTGCCCTATCGGCCGAGTTGAAGCTTTGTGTTGAAGCGTGCATCAGAAGAAAAAAGTCGTTTTCAAGAAAAAATTTTGCATAGTTATTTTGAAAATGTTTTTATCATTTTTGTCATATTTACATTAGTTCATTATAAAAAATGTAATGGTGTCCCAAAAAAAAGTAGAATTTTGAAATTTTTTGTGTCAATTTTTCATCTGGAATTGACCCCTATAGGGGTAATTTTATGCGGAGAATCCGAATTTCACATTTCTGAGACCTGAAAATCTTTTCTCGAATCAAAAAAGGCTATTCATATGACGTATGGTATGTGATCACTTATCCCAATGGCCCTCTTTAGAGCCACATTTTTGACAAGAATCACATGCCATACGTCATATAAATACTTTTCTTGATTCGGGGAAAGATTTTCAGGTTTCGGAAATGTGATATTTGGATTCCCCACATAAAATTACCCCTGCAGGGGTCAATTCCAGATGATGAAAAAAATTTTTTTCGACAAATTCCACGCTCATTGGGATACATAATCGGTACTAGTTCCAACAATTTCACACCTTTATATGGTGATTGAGGGGAATTAGCACAAAACATTCAAATGATGATATCTCGAAGCCGTAACGATTGACAAATACTGTAAAAACAAAAATGGTCCATATTTCATGAATTTTCCAAACGGCATTTTTGGTCAAAAATCGTTTTTTTGTGGCAAAAATAGCCATTTTTAAATGATTTTTTTGGCGAAAAATGAACATTTTTTTCAAAAATTTACAAAATCGGAAAATATACACATTGGTCCTCAAAGGGGAAAAATGTTCTATTTTCCAGAAACGTAGAGCGCCCCCCTTAGCTACGCCACTACCCCAAACCCTTCTGAAAACGATAGTGATGTTTATTTTTGTAAAAATCAATTTGTTTAATTTTAAAAAATTAGGGCATCCTTACAAATTGATATTATTTCATGGCGACCAAAATCGGCCGAAGGCGCTCAAAATCGATAAAAGGCACTAAAATCGAATGAAGGTGCTGAAACTCGGCAGAAAGCGCCCAAAATCGGCAAAAGACGCCAAAAATCGGTCGAAGGTGCCAAAAAGCGAAAATCAGCAGAAGGCGTCCTCATGTGATTCGTCACCATTAGAAATAACTTTGTTTAAGAGGTCATTTGCAATCTCATCAAAACATCTTTTCTATGTTCAGATACAACTTTTTTACAAAGAAAATTCTATCCATTAGCTGTACCCCATGTTTTCCCTTTAATATTCAAGATCGTTTGTGGAGGGGTGGGAACCACCACATCTCAAAAAACCATTATTTGCCGAAATAAATTTTTTCGTCATTTTCTACTAGATTTCGTACTTTGGAGATATGACTCTTTGAAGCTAGGGTCAAAAAGCGACCCCTCGAAATCTAGCTTGTCAACATATATTGCCATTTTTGGACTCAGCAACTCGAATTATACCTTATTTTTAAAGAAAAATTGAAAACTTTTTGAAAGCTGTTTCTAAGTAAGCCAAAAGTCGATAATTATAGAAACTCGGTTTTGCAACGTGATGATGAGAACGTTCGAGTAGTGTTGGGAAGCCAACGAACCGCTTCAATTCGAATGACTCGATTCGAATGATCCCATCTCGTGTCAAGAAACCGAATTCAAATCTATATTCCGTCGTGATCAATCTACTTGATTTGAAATAAAAAAGAATTAGGTTTATATGTGTTGGTAGTTTTAATTACCGAACAAAAGTTGTTCAGCACAAAATTCTGAGCAATTTGTACCCATAACTCTGATCAAGTTAAATAATTGTTATTTTCCATTTAAAATATCACCTTAAAAATTGTTTTGGGGTACCAAAAGAATTTTCTTGGGAACATGTTTTTAGAGTCCAAAAATCTAAACGGGGACGGTATGGGAGTTAATCGGTCCGATTACGTATCAAAATTTATAATTCATAATTTATAATTCGGAATTTATAAATCAAAATTTATAAAAGTCAAAATTTATAAAATTTGTAATTCAAAATTTATAAAAATTAAAATTTAGGCTTCTCATTACTAAAACTTAAGGCCTATTCCTAAGGCATAATGCCTTAAGTTTTAGTAATGGGAAGCCTAAATTTTAATTTTTATAAATTTTGAATTATAAATTACAAATTTTATAAATTTTGATTTTATAAATTCTGAATTATAAATTATGAATTAAAATTTTGAATTTTTATAAATTTTGAATGTATACCATCGGTCCAAGATAGTTGACATCCACACACAGACAGAATTATGGCGCATTTTTAATTGTCGACTATTTGATTTGAATATTATCTACAGGGTGTCCCAAAAAAAGTAGAATTTTGAAATTTTTTGGGGTCAATTTTTTGAAAAATTTTTTTCTAAAAATGTCATTTCTAGGGGTAAAAATAGCTGAAAAACACGAATCCGACGTCCAAAAATTTTTTTGACCCATAAAAACCCCTTAAAATGGCCAAAAACGTGTTTTAGAAAAAAAAATTTTCGAAAAATTGACACAAAAAATTTCAAAATTCTACTTTTTTTGGGACACCCTGTACATTTTTTATAATGAACTAATGTAAATATGACAAAAATGATAAAAACATTTTCAAAATAACTATGCAAAATTTTTTCTTAAAAACGACTTTTTTCTTCTGATGCACGCTTCAACACAAAGCTTCAACTTTGCCGACAGGGCAACCATCGTCGCGAGAAAAGGAAAATGAGCCAGGACAACCTGGACAGTATTGACAACAATCAAATTGTCTTGTCACTCTGGCTCCGCTAAAAATTTATAACGGTAGATTTGTTTACAATCGTAAGGAGGAGACCCTTATGAATTTTTTCGGTCTCGGCGCAACGTAGTAGGCCGGAGTGGCACAAAGGGGGGTCAGACCCCCTCCCGCCACCACTCAGCCAAAATTTAAAACTGGCAGAAAAAATATAAGGGAGCCCTTATGGCTTTTTCTACAAATTTCATCCATCCAAAAATTGTTTCCGTTAACGAATTTCATTTATCCTCGAGGGGTTCTGACCTACTGTGCAGAGTGCGCCCAGACCAGAATTTTGGCACCACAAACCTCAAAAGTCTGGCGATCTGGGCGCAAATGTTATGGCGCAAAAGTCCTTTTAAAGTGCAACAGAAAAATCGATTGTCTGGAAATAAGCCTATCATGTAGAACTACGTTCACTGATCATTTTTTATTTTTACACCATAGGGCGTAAACCTCATTTTCATGGAGAAAAATTGCAAAAAAGTGAAGTGTCTGGGGACAGTGCAAAAAGGAACTGTTTCCGGAGGGAATCGAACCCGCCACCTATGGTGGCAAAAACCCAGAGCTTTGCGACTGCACTACAGAGGACATATAACTCAATTGTCTTCAATTTCGTTATGAATTATCGTCCTCAAAATTGTCCCCAGTCACCTCACTTTTTTGCAATTTTTCTCCATGAAAATGAGGTTTACGCCCTATGGTGTAAAAATAAAAAATGATCAGTGAACGTAGTTCTACATGATAGGCTTATTTCCAGAAAATCGATTTTTCTGTTGCACTATCCTTTAAAATATTACATTGGATCTTCAATAGGTGCTTTCTTCATTCGACTGTTAACATGTTCTTCTTTTGGAGTTGCTTCAATAGGTGCTTTCTTCATTCGACTGTTAACATGTTCTTCTGTTGGAGTTGCTGCGTCGATAGTGATGGCGATCAAAGCAACAACCAAGAGGAATGCGATGGCAGTCTTCATTTTTGATAGATTCTTAAATGACTCAACTATTCTGAATCGAAAACTTTGACACTTATTTATATTCTGTTCTTGAACTTGTTTTCAGTTTAACAATCTAGATGAGTCGTATGACTGTTGTAATCGCACTTAATCAAGGCAAGGAAGTCCTAAATACAAAGTCGTCCAAAAGTTCGTTCAAACTTTTTTTAAAATTTATTTTCAGGAATTCATAACTAGGGTTGTTGGGATCGGGATTTTTTCATCGAGATCGAATCAATCGGGATGGGGATTTTCCGAAATCGGGATTTTCTTCTTCCAACAAATTACATTCCCAATTTTCAATCAAAAATTCATATAAATAAAACAGGTTATTTTTTGAGCAATTTCCGTTCAAATGGCGATTACCTTTTGAGTTAGAAAAATTTTTGCGCTATGAAAAAACCTAAAATATGCACATATTTCTTAGAAAAAATGCCATTTTTCTGCAAAGACAAAACTTCAACAAGTGAAACTTTTATGGACACCCTGTACTTTTTGCTTTTGTGATCAACTTATTGTTATCAATGTGAAACTTTCGATTTTTTTCTCACATTCCTGATTTTGTCTTACTCGCCGAGTAAAAATGTGTTGTAATTTTGAT
>OZJO01000085.1:0-19139 GCA_900406225.1 Acrobeloides nanus
TTGTTTAAGTGTTCCGGCCAGCTCTCGCGCGACACGATGTTCACACATTGTCCTTTTCGGTTATGCTCCGTTATTGAAGGCCTTGTAGTAGTGCCATTTAGTCTAGGATTGGTCAGTTTTATTTTGAAGATTTTCCTCTTTTTGTTTATTTTTAAAACAATCGGCTTTAAAGGGGGTAAAATTACTGTACGTCGGTAGCAAAATTGTTTTTCGCATAGTGGAATCACCACATACCCCCTATTTTTGATGCGAAAAACACGAAAATCGCGTTAAAAAAATTCCTAGTCGCTTCAATAGTGGTCAGATTGAATTTTATGCCACTTTTGGGGGTCTCGGTTTTAGAAAAATCGCGTTTTGACCTCATTTTTCCATCTAAAAACGCCTAATTCCTATATGTATACTTTTTTCTAAAACCCGAAAATTGGCCTAAAATTCAATCTGACCACTATTGAAGCGACTAGGAATTTTTTAAAAGCGATTTTCGTGTTTTTCGCATCAAAAATAGGGGGTATGTGGTGATTCCACTATGTGAAAAAAATTTTTGTTACCGACGTACCGTAATTTTACCCCCTTTAAATTCAAGCTGATCTGTGTTTTTTTATGGAATAATAATAAGGAATTTTGAAATTAGGCAAAAGTTTTCAAGACTCGAACCCGGACCAGGCTCCTAGCTATCGTCTAAGTGCACTACCATTTGTGCTACTGAGAAAATTCAAAAAATTGCATTTTTTGAATTTTTGTAAAAAATCGAATTTTTACTCAAAAATAGAAATTTCAATAAAAATCGAATTTTTGTTGAAAATACTGATTTTTTGCTTAAAATCGAATTTTTGACAATTATTCAATTTTTTATAAAAATTTAAAAAAATTTTTGTTGAAAATATCGAATTTGCCAAAATTTCGATTTTTTTAAAAATTCAGAAAATTTCAATTTTTGAATTCTTGTAAAAAATTGAATTTTTGCTCAAAAAAAGAATTTTTAATGAAGATCGAATTTTCCTGAAAATATTAATTTTTGTTCGAAATCAAATTTTTTACAAATATTCAATTTTTCATAAAAATTGAAAAAATTATTTTTTGCGAATATCGAACTTTTTTTGCCGAAATGCAATTTTTGAATTTTTGCCCAAAAAAAGAATTTTTAGTTAAAATCGGATTTTTGTTACAAAACTGATTTTTGCTCAAAATTGAATTTTTGACAATTATTCAATTTTGAGCACAAATTCAAAAAATTGCATTTTTTCAAATTTTTGCTCAAAAATAGAATTTTTAATGAAGAAAAATTCGAAAAAATTGAAAGATTCGTCAAAATTGAAAAAATTTGCAAAAAATCGAAAAATTCGATAAAAATTGGAAAATACATTCAAATTTGAAAAATTCTTCAAAAATTGAAAAATTCGTCAAAATCTAAAAGTGGTAAAAAATCGAAAAATTCGTAAAAAAATTGAAAAAATTCGTCAAAATTTGAAAAATTCGTTAAAAATTGTCAAAAAAATTGAAAAATTAGTCAAAAATTCGTCAAATTTGATGGAAAAATTCGTCAAAATTTGAAAAATTCGTTAAAATTTAATTTTTGCTCAAATCAAATTTTTACAAATATTCAATTTTTCATAAAAATTCAAAAAGAGTTTTTTTTTGAATATCGAATTTTGTGATAAAATGCAATTTTTTGAATTTGTGTAAAAAATCGAATTTTTGTTCAAAAATAGAATTTTTAATGAAAATTGAATTTTGTAAAAAAATAAGCTGCTTATAAATATCTCCAAAAATAAGCATCAAGGTTCAAAAATAAGCAAAAATGCTTTGAAATAATCAAAATGGCAGCACTAGACTCAAAGAGGATCCCGGACATTGTCCCAAAGGCCCTTGGGTCTCAAAAAGGGTCCACGTCTTTGGAGTCCTTTTTTGGAGAGGGACTCATAGGTCCAGGATCTTGGTGTCCCCAAAAAGTGGGTCTTTTTCAGAGTCTAATGGCGCTGCAGGCCTTTTTTGAGCTCCTGTCTCAGCAAATCATTCATTTGTCTCTCACTCTTATACAGTGTAACCCATTTTTCACTTTGTACTCTAAAAATATAAGAAGAGATCTAGGACAACTGGCCATTCAAATCAGCTTGACACCAAATTTTTCTAATTCCTCAATTTTCTTTAAAAAGAAATTTCGTGATTCCAAGGTTTACACGGGAGATCGTGTTTGTTGATCCATGTTTAATACCATCATTAGAAAATTGGTGAACCTTGACCAAACATTTACATCATACAAAAGTGATGTTTTTTGGCCGAGAAATGCACCACCTTTTTTGCACTTTTCTTTTATCTTCGAAAATGATATAGAAGTAAGAGTTGAAAAAGAGAGCAATGCCATTTTTTGTCGAGGCAATTACGTCGCTAGAATCGAGCATCTTTTCTTTCGACGATCGTTTTGTTCGATGCGGTCCTCCTGAGCCGGGTCGTTGATTTGCTTGTTTCTTTCGGACAAAGGCATGTGATGTTTTTTGAGTTAGCATCCAACTGTTCTCTATCTTGATGACGATGATATCACTCAGTGCGTGAGACCTCCTCAACCGCCGGACATTGCGTTAAGCAAACAGCGACGCGTGCGCTCACTTTGAACAGCTTCCCTCCGGGCATGTGTAACTCACTGTAGAAGTGGCGATGAAAAACCAGCGTGATCAATCGAAGGTGACAAAAATGTCTCCTCCAGCTCATTTGCATTTTGGCAATTTGTCATTGGCCTTCACGACAGCGATTTTTGTTGTGATCAAGCTTTGTTTGCGCAGCCACTTTTCCTTTCATCACTTTTTTGTTAAATGTTTTTATTAGGAATTAATTAATTTTTGCGCAATTGTTGCCCTAAACGGAGGTTTTAATTCCATGTTCAGTTGTTGGTTGTGTAATTTTTGATATAGTCTGTTTCAGCGGTCTGGCCAAAAAAGTTGTGTACAGCGTAGCAAAGTGGTATTTTCTGATTTCGACCTCCGGGATCGAACCCTCGCTATCGGAGTGCAAATCGAGAGCTTTACCACTTTGCTACGCTGTACACAACTTTTTTGCCCGACCGCTAAAACAGACTATATTAAACGAAAGTTTTTTTTACAAAGATGTAGTTTCCATAAGAAAAGGGGGGATCGAATCTGGCGGGGATCAACGTTGCTTAATTTGAGAGATCGGACGATTGAAAAAAATCAAATCGACTCAGGTGGAATTCGAATCTGAGACCATTAGACTCGAATCCCGGAGCACTACCACTGAGCCAAGTTCACTTTAAAAATGTAGAACGCAAGTTTTATGTATAAAAAGAAAAAAAGTTGTGATAAATTATAGGCAAAATTAAAAATCCGAATTTTAACGTGAACTTGGCTCAGTGGTAGTGCTCCAAGACTTCGATTCTAAGGGTTTCGGGTTCGAATCCCACCTGAGTCGATTTGATTTTACCTTGGAAAAAAACATTCCGAGGCAAAATCAAATTGACTCAGGTGGAATTCGAACCTGAGACCATTAGACTCGAATCCTGGAGCACTACCACTGAGCCAAGTTCACGTTCAAAATCGGATTTTTAATTTTGCTTATAATTTATCACAACTTTTTTTTGAAAAACTTTTTTCAAAAATTTTTTTTTTGAAAGTTGTTCAGCATAACTTATCTACTGCACTATGGAGCACCAAGCGCCAACTTTTTGCGATTGTTCTCACGAAAAAGACTATATACTTGAGAAACCTACATTATAACACCATCCTTGGCCTATTTTGTTTCATACTTATCCTAGATTCCTGACAAATCCACTAACATCCATAATAGATAACGCATACTTGAGAACGTTTACAACCATTTTTCAGTTAAATTATAAGAAATTTAGGCCGGGCATTTGTCTCATTACATCAATAAGTTCAATGGGTGTTTACATATTGCGGGTATTTAGGCCAAATGGATTTATGTAAATTTCGCGACGGGAGAAATTCTCGCTACGGCAATGTGTTGTTCTTCGACCCGACGACCTTCACGTGAGGAGGGTTTCATGCATCGCGCGACGGCACACTCGGTTCTTATCCACTTTCGAACAAGAGGTTCGGCAAACATGCTGAACCGATTAAAAGGTGCGTGAACTCGATCAGCTTCACAATGCTCTCTTGAGGTGCCGCGTTTGGAAACAATGCTGTCTTAAAAGAGGTAGCGGATAGTCCCGGTACGGGAATCTTCAAAACTCCACCCTTCGTTTCTGGTCAAGTTGCCTTAAAACCATGAGAAATTTTGGGTTTTGTGTTATTTGTATGTAGGACAGGGTGGTTGGTCTTTTATCTATTTCTTCTGATTTTAGTTTATTTTGTTTAACTCGTTTTTGCCAGGAAATCGTACAATAGGGCAAGATGGTCGAAAATGTCACTCCTTTTTCTATGCGGGGAACTGATTGCGCACATTCCCAAACCCGAAAATTATTCCCTGATTCAGGGAAGGGGTCAGTGTATTGAAGTGAAAATCGAAATTAGCCATGCATGAGGGCTAGGTGGTCGAAAATGTCACCTTTGGGGCTTTTGGGAACCGATTGCGCGCATTCCCAAACCCGAAAATTCTTCCCTGATCAGGAAGGAGTGTATTGAAGCGAAAATCGAAATTAGCCGTGCATAAGGGCTTGGTGATCGAAAATACCACTCCTGGGGGTTTTTCTATATGGGGAATCGATTGCACGCATTCCTGAATACTGAAAATTCTTCCCTGATCAGGGAAGAAATGTATTGAAGCGAAAATCGAAATTAGTCGTGCATGAGGGCTAGGTTGTCTAAAATGACACCTCAGGGGGTTTTCTATTCAGGGAATCGATTGCACGCATTCCTGAATACTGAAAACGCTTCTCTAATCCTGATTCAGGAAAGGGATGTGTATATTGAAGCGAAAATGATCGAAAATTCAAATTTTCAACAGAAAACCATCTGTCTGGGGGGTTTTTCTTTGCGGGGAATCGATTGCACGCATTCCTAAACACTGAAAATTCTTCCCTGACCATGATTCGGGAAAGGAGTGTATTCGAAATTAGCCGTGCATGAAGGCTAGGTTGTCTAAAATGACACCTCAGGGTTTTTCTATACGGGGAATCGATTGAGCGCATTTTTGAAGCTTGAAAACGCTTCCCTAACCCTGATTCAGGTAAGGGATGTGTATATTGAAGCGAAAATGATCGAAAATTCAAATTTTCGACAGAAAACCATCTATCTGGGGTTTTTCTATGCGGGGAATCGATTGCACGCATTCCTGAACACTGGAAATTCTTCCCTGACCCTGATTCAGGGAAGAAATGTATTGAAGCGAAAATCGAAATTAGCCGTGCATGTTTGTCTTGATTTTAGGCTTGACCATGAATTGTCTTCGATTAAAATCATAAGCGCATCATCTTGTCGTGAGTTGTCCAGGCGTGTCAAAAGTTCATTGAAAACTTCCTTTTTGTTCTTCTTCTTCCTCCTCCTTTCAATAAATTCCAACAATAAACTTTTCTTCGCCAATTTGTTGCCACAATTGCCGACAGTAGAAACTGCTTCTACTACTTTAAAGTTTTCGTATAATACAAATCTTGGTCATTACTGGAGGCAGAAAGGCAGAAAATCGCCGTCGGATTGTTTGAGAAAACGCAAAAACCAGATTATTGTGTGTTTGAATTAAATGATCTCTTTTGTGATGATCTTTTTTGCTGATGATCTCTTTTGTGGGCTTGACGTTTTGTTTTCTTGCATAATATCAATAAAAATTTTGGCACTTCTATAGTTTTGCGCTCCAATTGACTCGATTTCTGTATAAAACTTTCATCAATAAGTCATATTCAATCCTAAAACATCTCCGTGATCTTAAGTCCAATTCCTTCACGACCTATACCAATCGATAGGGCTCGGTGAGAGAAGAAAAACGACACCAAAATCATGGAGGTACCCTTCGAGGAAACTTTTTTAGCCCCATATCATGTTTTAACGTAAGATTATAATGCAATTTTATTACCGTGTAAGAAGTTACCTGCATGGCCGAGTGGTTAAGACTCTCGGCTTATGTAAATCGCTTGCAGGTTCGCCTCCTAGCAGAAACCGAATTTTTTGTCTCTACCGGTTCTATTTATTTATTGCAAAACAAATAATCATAATTACATCTCAATGTCTCTAATTTTCCAGATTAACAATTTGAGACCACAAATTAAACATAGTATCAAATTTCCACGTAAATAATTTCCACATAAATGATTTACTCAGAAAAATAAGATTCAAAAAATGTTCTTCTTCCATATCGCTTTTTCTTATTCTCCATTTCAAATTTTTGCCACTTAAATTCCACGTGATTCGTAGCTGCACCGGATTCAACCAATCCTGAGCACAAGCCTAAGTCTAAGCCTAAGCTGTTTACCGCTCTAAAAAAGAGCGGTAAACAACTTCCTTGAAGCCTTATGGAAAAGGAAATTGTACCGTTCGAATATCCTCATTGCTAGTGAGATTATAGGCTTTGCGGTACGATGCCCCCGATCGTTTGTGCCACCTGTTGCCTTTTCTGTCATTGGCCTTAAATTAAGCAGTTCATCCCAGATCTTCTTTTATTTTTTGGACTATACAATGTGATGATCCCCAAAAAATGAGATTTCAAAAATTTCAAGTTTTAAAATTTTTTCACCAAAATAACCCTATTGGGTTAGTTTTTCTATGCAAGAAATCGATTGCGCGTACAGTCAACTCTCGATTTAGTGACACCCCCAGGAGAAAGGGTGTCACTAAATCGAGTTGGACTGTATCTATACTTTTGCAATGCATCCCTGCGTGGTCGTGTTGGCGGAAAAATTTTCGGTAGGGATCACTAAATCGAGAGTTGACTGTACTCTGTTTTTGTATTAGTTGTATTTATACTTTTGTAACGCATCCCTGCGTAGTCGTTAAACTATCTTTTTTACGGCGCTATGACGGAATTTAATTGTACTCAAATTGGGTTCCGAACCTAATTTTTAAGAATTTTCAACATGTATTTACATTCCCCCAAAATTCGCATAATACATCCTGAAATTAAATTTTCCGTCCTAGTGCCCTTTTTACTGAATGTTTTTTAAAAATAAATTTTTAGGAAAAGTCACAATAATTAAACTATAATGAACGTAAAACTACAATCATTCCTATTAATTTTCCTATTTTCCATCAGAATGGTGCGTTTTTCTATCTTTTTTTCAAAATTAAGTCCACTTTTGAGGAGTTGATGCCATATGATAGAGCACAAAATTTGGAGCATTTTTTGCTTTTACGGCACCACTTGAAAATCTAACCGTAAAAAGTTATTAGCGAAACAAAATTGCGAAAAAAATTTTCAAACGAGTTTGAACATTGAAACGAAAAGCTTGTAGATCAATCAGATTGTTTATTGAAACGATTTAATAAATCATTATAAAATTCAAAATCCTTGAACATTAAAAAAATACAGCATTTTTTATAACTCGATGCGACGAATAAAATGACACCAAAATTATCGAATTTGAAAAATGTTTTGGGTTGTTGAAACGAAAACTATGAATCAGGGATCTCGTTTCAATAACCCAAAACATTTTTCAAATTCGATAATTTTGGTGGCATTTTATTCGTCTCACCGAGTTATAAAAAATGCTGTATGTTTTTAATGTATACGGATTTTGAATTTTATAATGATTTATTAAATCGTTTCAATAAACAATCTGATTGATTCCTACAAGCTCTTCGTTTCAATAGTCAAACTCGTTTGAATTTTTTTTTTCGCTCATAACTTTTTACGGTTAGATTTTCAAGTGGTGCCGTAAAAGCAAAAAATGCTCCAAATTTTGTGCTCTATCACATAACATCAACTCTTCAAAAGTGGAATGGTCCTTTAACCCTTTGTAGACATTGTCGTTTGATATGGATAATGGATTGATTGGAGTGCCCGACATAGCCTGTAACACAGATACCATCGAGATGAGGTTTAAAACCAAGAAGAAATTTACAGGTACACCATTTTTTGTTGTTTCAAAATCTTGCATGACTATTAACTTAATTAAGGCAAAATCTACGTCCAAGGTCATTACAATAATCCCGAGTGTCGAGTGGATTATGGCCAGACCGCTATGGATGGACACCCCATAGGCGGAATCAAACTGAACCATGGCGCTTGTGATATGGATAGACAAAGGATGGTATAAAAAAAATTATGCAAATTTTTCACAATTATTGCATTTTTTGTAGATCGCACCAGAAGGAATGCAATTTTCAACCGTGATTGTGATTAGTTTCCATCCGGTAAGCAAGACACTTTTGCCTCTATAATTATAGTCGAAATTTTCTTTGGCAACACGCAACTTTTTATTGAATCAGGCAACGTGTACATTGAAACGAAAAGAAATGTGGACCCTTATATAGCTTTTTTATGCATCCCTGCGTGGTCGTATAGCGGAAAAATATGGATTAGTTAGTACTAGTATTAGTTAGTAGTAGTAATAGTTAGTAGTTGTTGTAATTAGTAGTAATTGTAGTTAGTAGTAGTTGTAGTTAGTAGTAATTGTAGTTAGTAGTAGTAATTGTAGTTAGTAGTAATTGTTGTAGTTAGTAGTAGTAGTTAGTAGTAGTAATTGTAGTTAGTAGTAGTAGTTGTAGTTAGTAATAGTTTTGTAGTTATTAGTAGTTGTAGTTGTTGTAGATCGTAATAGCAATAGTAGGTAGATCCTTATATAGCTTTATTGATGCATCCCTGCGTGGTCGTATAGCGGGAAAACAAGAATTAGTAGTATTGTTAGTAGTAGTTAGTACTAATCCTGATTTTTCCACCATACGACCACGCAGGGATGCATCAAAAAGCTATATAATCCACGTTTCTTTTCGTTTCAATGTACACGTTGCCTGATTCAATAAAAAGTTCCGTGTTGCCAAAAAATTTCGACTATACACTCCAGTTGTTTTAGCTGTTTATCACAAAAACCGATCGTGCCTTCCACATTAAATGCTTGTATAGAGAAACTGTGCAGACTGTGAATTCGCAACTGGAAGTTAGGTAGATGATTTTTTCAGTAGTAAAAAAATGTGAAAAATGAGAGCTTATAAATTGCGCTATATTGCAGCGCTAACAGAGAACGAAAATCGGCTCGGCCGTTCCTTTCATGGCACCTGGAAGTAATTATGTGAAGTCGAGGTGAATGCGCCCAGTCCACTTTCGCTTAAGATTTTCTTGTTGGGCTTTCGTACTATTTTTTCGAAATGCGCAATGAAACATTTGTCGAAAATTGTCTTTTTTATGTTAAAATTGATATTTAAAATTAGCAGGTAGGGGTTTTATTATGCAAATTTCATTCTTTTAATGGACCAGTCCAGTGGGGAAAAAGTTGCCCCATTTTTTGTGTATCTTCAAAAAGTTCATGAAAAATGGAGCATGTTTTGTTTTTACGATATGCTCTGAATCATTGTAGTTTTCGAGATAATTGAGTTTGAAATTGCTCATGTATTTCGTTGTAATACACAAACTTTTTTGAATTTTTTGCGAAAAAATCGATTTTTGCATTAATTTTTAAATTTTCATAAAATGAACATTGAAGCAATGTTTTATAGTTAAATATGACGAAGAAAATGACACCAAAATTATCCAATTTGAAAGTTGTTTTGGGTTATTGAAACGAAAACCTTGATTCATGTTTTCGTTTCAATAACCCAAAACAATTTTCAAATTGGATAATTTGGGTGTCATTTTGTTTGCCTCATTTAGCTATAAAAAATTGCTACAAAAATTTATCCCCAGAAAGTCATTTTCAGACAGAAAATCTAAAAATGTTCGATTTTCGCTTCAATACACACACTCCGATTCCCTGATTCAGAGAAAATCTTTTTGGATTTGTGAAAGATTGTTACAACCAAATCCCGAAATTTTTGGCCCTTGTCTTCAACTTTTATCCTATCCTATAGCAAAAAATTGATCAAAATTTTAAAAAACTTTTCAGCTCGCTTCCAACCGAATCCATAGCACATGATATGCCTATGCCAATTTGCACTTATACTATACGCAAAGACGAAATCGATGGACCAATTTTGAAGTATGCCCGAGTTGGAGATCAAGTCGTGCACCGATGGGAATGTGACAATCGTAATACTCCCCCCATCAAACTTACTTTTATCTATTATTTAAACATTTTTTAGCTTCCTATGGTCTTTTAGTCCACAGTTGTTATGTTGAAGATGGTCAAGGAGAAAAACAAATGGTTATTGATGAGAATGGGTAAATATTCGAATTTTTCGAAAAAAATTTTTTTGGCAAAAAATCGAATTTTGGCCAAAAAATTGAATTTTGGGTGAAAATTTGAATTTTGACAAAAATCGAATTTTTGGCTGTATAAAATAATATATTCAGAAAGATCATGAAAAATGGGATATTTTTCGTTTTTACGACAACCTCTGAATCGTTATAGTTTTCGAGAAAATTGCGTTTGAAATTTGAATTTGAGCTCATGTTTTCGTTGTAATACACAAACTTTTTCAAATTGACTTTTTTAAATTTTACAAATTTCTTTTATCAAACATTCAACTAAATATTGCTTTTTAGCTGCCATACCGACAGAATGGTGTTGGGTGACCCGACTTATGTTGAAGCTCTAAATATTGCCTATCGGGAATCGTATGTCTTCAAATTTGCGGATCGTGTCGGTATTCGTTTCCAGTGTGAAATACGTTTGTGCGTGAAAGAAGCTGGTGGGTGCAATGGTATTACTGTAAGCTTGACTATTCAAGAACATTTTACTCAACAAAAAAAAATTTCAGCCACCACTTTGTTTCGAAGAAGTCAAAGGAGATTGGGTCATGGGTGATAATTCTACGATTGTAAGTAAAAAAAGTCATGACATTGGGCCGTATGCACAACTGTTATGAATGTTAAAGCTAACGCTAATAGATGCAGCCAGGGTTGGGATCATAGATCGGCAAGGGGGGGGGGAGCCTCCCCCTGACCCACTCACTCATAGACCCAAAATTGAAGGAGGACCACCTCATGGACCCCACCGAACAGTATGGTCCATAAAAATTGGGTGTCAGAAGACTATCTCAAGCTAAAAAAAAGGTCGTTTTTTTGGTGGAGGACCACCTCATCGGGGATCCCCTCCCCCCAGCTTGCCGACCTATGGTTGGGATTTCTTCAGATTCCCCCGGGGGAATTCTGAGGAAATCTTTTTCCCAGAATGAATTGGTTTGAAAATTTTTTCGCCATCAATAAGCCTCGGTGGTACAGTGACAAAACAGCGACTTCATGGCCACAAGGTCTCGGGTTCGAATACCACTTGGAGCCAAATTTCCAATTTGGAACCAAATTGCTCCCAGCGGGATCCGAACCAAACCTTGTGGCCACGAGAGCCACTGCTTTGTCACTGCACCATCGAGGCTTGTTAATGGCGAAAAAAGTTTCAAACCAAGTAGTTCTAGGGAAATAGATTTTTCCACAATTCTCCGGGGAAATCTGGATTATCCAATTTTCCCGGACCCGGATAAATCCGGATAATTCTATTTTCCAACCCTGGATGCAGACAACGCCATACTTGGGGCAGACCTCACAATTGAACAACTTTTTAGCATACGGTTGCAAAAAGAAATGCTCGAGCACGTGCGCCAACCAACAACACCATTGCAGCGGATCTGATTTCTCAATATGTCTATGTGCTAGATGCCGATAGCGAGAGCTCGAATGGTAGCACACAAATTGATCGTTTTTACTGAGATTTTTTTAGGAATTCGGTTAGACAAACTCATCGGCTCGCTGGATGAGGCTTCAGTGGATGCGTTGTCGCGAATTTGCCTCAGCTCTTCAACATTTACCGCCGTGCTGACGATATTTGTGTTAATTTTTGTTTTAGCTACCTCATTGGTCCTTTGTGTTTATTACAAATATCTCAGGTAAGACTTGAATTTATGATTTTCCATATGAAAAATGGTCTGAAAACAGCGGCATTTTACTTTAGCGGGCACTCCTAAAAATGATTAATTGTTTGCTATTTTCATGACTGATTTGAGTTACCTACACAAAATCATAAAAAAAGGATTTTTTACTGTTAAAATGAAAAAATTCGTGTGAAATTATAAGCAAAATTAAAAATCCGAATTTCAATGTGANATTTGAGTTACCTACACAAAATCATAAAAAAAGGATTTTTTACTGTTAAAATGAAAAAATTCGTGTGAAATTATAAGCAAAATTAAAAATCCTAATTTCAATGTGAAATTGGCTCAGTGGTAGTGCTCCCGAATTCGGGCCCAAAGGTCTCAGGTTCGAATCCCACCTGCGTTGATTTAATTTTGCCTCAAAAAGTATGTTATCTCAAAAACGCTGTATCCGAATCTAAGAGCATAGTCGATTTGGGTTATCTACAAAAAAATCACGAAAAAAGGATTGATATTTGTTGACTTACAGCGTTTTTAAGATAACATACTTTTTGAGGCAAAATCAAATCGACGCAGGTGGGATTCGAACCTGAGACCTTTGGACTCAAATTCGGGAGCACTATCATTGAGCCAATTTCACATTGAAATTAGGATTTTTAATTCTGCTTATAATTTCACACGAATTTTTTTATTTTAACAATTTTTTGTAGATAACCCAAATCGACCATGCTCTTTCTGAATCTGAAAAAAAAATTTTTGAGGTCCTTTTTTCCTTGATTGAAGGAATTAATCATTGTTAGGAGTGCTCGCTAAAGTAAAGAAGTGCCAAAAATCTGAATTTATGAATTGAAAAAATGGTCTAAAAAGCTTTTTTCAAGTTTTTATTTTAGGGTAAAAACTTTACCAATGGACCAAAAACGAAGAATCAGCTCATCGGCGTTGGTTTTTACCTAATCTTTTTTCACCATCAATTCAAGTTTAAAAAAGATACAAAAATTGTTCTCAAGGTTGGCTTTAACGTTTTTCTTTCCACTAAACCGGGTGTCTTTCAATGAATTTTTATGTCAAATGTGCATGTGGCTCTTATTTTTCTTCTATTGTTGCTTGAATTTTTAGATTTTTTGTTTTTTGATAACATTTAGTTATGTACAAGATGTTTCATTTTATAAAATTGGGATTACCGAGTAGCATAACCAGAATATGTTTAGACTGACCGGAGATCTACTGTTGAAAAGCATTTTTCTTAAAATCTTAAAATTCATACTTTTCTTCAACCAAGTTCTTTCTGTTTATGCTACTAGTGCTGCTTTTTTGTTATAATCATTTTTGACAATAGGATTCACCTCACAGCATGAAGCAGTGTACAGGGTGCCCCAATAGGTTGGGACTATCATTGATTTGAGGGTTTCTCGTCATCCAATCAGTTATTTTTGATGCGTATAGGATCAGAAGCAGAAGAATCGTCTTAGCTCTCTCCTACAAAAAAACCGCATCGAAAATGACCGATTGGAAGACGAGAAACCCTCAAATCAATGATAGTTCCAACCTACTGGGACACCCTGTATGTCTGCTTTTTGAATGCTGTGAGATTAATCCCCGTCCTATTGCCTAATTTTTTATATATGTTTAAACCACCATTCGTATAGTTAATACACACATCAAATTTTAATAGAAATTCTTTCAGATTCGATTTCCCCGTACCCGAAAACCCCGAGTACAAAAAATCAGCCTAGTTGGGGAACTTTGTTGAAAAGTCAATTTTTCGACCTAAAGGGGACCCCCGTTTCCGAGATCGTTCGACAAACACACATTACACATTGAATGTTGTAGGATAGTGATGTATGCTTAACTATACCATTATCATTTTGTGATGAACTTATCAGAGAATTTTTAATTAATAAAAATTCTAAATGTTATAGCCTGTTTCACGAGAACGGTGGGAAAAAAATTGGTGCTACGTGGTACAGTGGAACAAGAAGCCGACCGTCCGATCTGGCATGTTAAGCAACGTTGGGTCCTCAGGTTCGATCTAAAACATTGGATTTCCAATTTTTTATTTTAAAGAAACAAACAATTTTGATCACTGGAAATCAAAATTTTTTCTCACCGGCGATCGAACCTGCGGACCCAAAGTGGCTTAACATGCCAGATAGGACGATCGGCTTCTTGTTCCAGCGCCAACTTTTTTTCCATCGTTCTCGTGCAACGGACTATATTTACTCTTATTATTTGAGTTTTAAAATATTATATGTTTCATTCTTAAATGTATTTTAATAAGAAATGTTTTGTATATTTTCGATATTTTTAATAAATATTTTTATTCAATATAGAAATTTTGGAAGCAAGTTCCCCTGGTTGCCGCCACTTAACGTTGACTAAAAAAATTCTTTCAGAAATTACCCATTTAGAGGTAATTTTATGCGAACAATTGATTCACTCCTGTAACCCGAAAACCGCAGAAAAACGGTTTTCCCGCCAAAAACGACCACGCAGGGATGCATGAGGGATATTTGTTCATTTCTCGAGAAAATCGAATTTTCACCATTTTTCTGCAATTCTCAGGTTGCGGGAGTGCGCGCAATAGATTTTTTGCATAAAATTATTCCCAAATGGGTAATTTCTGGAAAAAATATAAATTTTTTGCCGAGTTTAGTCAACGTTAATTGGCGGCAATCAGGGAAACTTGCTCTAAATTTTGAAATGCTGAAAAATGAAATATGAAATCACTAATCTACTCATTTTTACAATCATCCGGTATACAAGGCTCTCGTTTATTTTCAGCGTTAATCTGGTAGCCAACTGAGCATCCGCGTATAATGCCCGTCGGAGCCGGATACGGGCAGCATCGAATCATTGGATCACACTCGTCCGATGAGGTTGGGCCAGCATAAGTCGCCAAGTGGTTATCTTTCAAACCGGTAGTAATTTTGGGCAAATTTTGTCGCGATTTGTCTAAATGTCAAAAACAGATTGAGGGATAAGCGCTGGTTGATTGAGCATACCAAAAATTTTTGGTGGCAGATTCAAAGATGCGACCTCATATTGGTTTTGATCATCTTTGTTTCCAAGCGTTCGGTCGATAGATGAAAATGGGGTACGATGTTGATTCGTTTGAGCAGATTCAAGCGAAGATCCCGTGAAACGTGTTGCGGGGATAGGAGTTAAGTCTAAAATCAAAACAGCACTCCTTCAGTTTAATGTTCACCTCGAGTGCCTTATACACTAATCATAGGCTTAAGCCTAGATCTAGACTTAAGCCTAGGCTTAGGCTTAATCCTAGGCATAAGCCTAGGCTTAAGCTTATGATTAAGCCTAAGCCTAGACTTCAGTCTAGGTTTAAGCCTAAGCCTATATAAACATGTTTACTCTTAAAAGCATTTATCGATTGTATCAAGAATTATGCACCACCCCAATGTATAGGCTTGAAATAAAATTTGCCCTATTAATTTCTTGTTAATAAGCACAATTTTAAATCATATCCAAGCCCCTCAATGTAAAAATATGTTAGCACCAAAAAATGACATACTCTCGTCAACATCCACTTCTTTGAACATCTCCGGAAATTCTTGTAGAAATTTCTTTTCTGACATACACGGCTCGGTCTCATTCCTCTGAGGGCAATCGGTACAATTCCGATAACGACTTCGGGTCAACATTTGACCACAATCACTCCACTCTGACCATAGCATACTATCTTTCAGAGTTTCGTCATGCTGACGTCCTACAAATCATAAAAATGTCAACTTTTGCTAACTAGGAGGTTACCATGAATCATACAAGAAGGAAGTTCAACATAATCAACTTCGTGTTGAAGTTCCGAGCGAACAAGTTCAGGGTTGGTAAGACGAGTTTGGTGGTGCAGCAAGCAGTTATGGGTTTGCCATTCTGTGCCGGAGTAATAAACAATAGATTTGCATAAGAAACCTCGTTGCCTCTAAAAATATTTATGAGTTTTTTGGCTATGAATATTCAAAAAATCTCAAGTTCTCTATAAACATACCAAAGAAGTAATACACAATCGAATACAATGGTTTAGCGTAGGCGCATCTAATTTGGCATCCGGTGTTGAGACAATCACTCTTTGGGGTATTCTATAGAATGCTTCTTCGCAACCCAGGGGCAATTCGAGCACTAAAAAATGGATTCGTATGCACAACTACGCTAAAGATATAACGTTTTTTTTCAGAGATTTAAACAAAGTGCCGATTACATAGCAAAGTGCGAAGTGGCGCCAACTGCACGCATAAAGTTGAGGGTTCAATCCCGCGCAGAGCCATTTCTTTTTGCAGTGTCCAAAATCGATAAAAAATTTTGCCTAGGGATATTTTTAGCCCAAAAACACTAATTTAATGTTTTTATTACTCCACAACCTCAGGAAATACGATTTTTTAAAATTTTTACAAATTTTTTTCACCAGTAGGGGAGACACCCATGAGTGACTACATGAGTGGATTAGTGATAATGGCTGATGAAACCCCTACTAATGTGGACCCCAGATAAGCGTCAAAACAGCAAGTTTAGGTATCTGCGCACGTGGGATGGTCGTTGTAAAAAAATTGTGTGATGAAACTAGACTATCAATGCCTTTGCAAATGGCATCACCGAATTCGATATGAGTATTTTATTCGATACGAATGAAACGACATAACGGAACGAAACCAAATTCAGGGTTTTCGTGTCAATATTCAGACAAATTCAAACTCCAAAAGTTTCCGGACGATTTTCAGATGTCGTCTGGAAATTTTGTTAGCACTAGTTTTAGTATCAGTTGTGCACAAGGCCTATAGCTGCTGCCTTGATTTTAAAACTCATTACTTGGTATGCAAATTTTCTCAAAATAAACAGTGCTCGGAGTAGGAGCATATTGAAGATTGCCATTTGGAGTAATTGTATTGTTAACCACCAAACAGAGCCCAGTTTCTCGATCAAAAGTGACTGCGGAACATCTTTGTGAAAATTGTCTGCCATCAAGGTACTAAAAATTTTTTTCGAAAAATTGATTTCATTTTGTGATATTCCGAAAATCGAAAAAAATTTCCTCACAGCATTGTTTCGACATAAGAGAAGACAAATTTCCGGCGATTCCACTTGAATTCTGGCCACAATTTGCCTCTTCGTCATCATGTCCCCATTTAAAGCTATACCGTCAATTATTTGAATCCTTGCCAAGTTTCCACTACACACATCTGGAAGTTCAGGCATAAGCCGAGGCCCACTAGCTTGCATATCCTTAAAAGATCAGTCAACTTGGAAAAAAGTTGCCATAATTTTTACATATTAGGAAAGAACATGAAAAATGAAGCATTTTTTGTTTTTACAGCACCCTCTGTATCGTTATAGTTTTTGAGAAAATTGCGTTTGAAGTTTCGTTTGTGTATTACAACGAAAGCATGAATATGTTTTCGTTGTAATACACAGATGAAACTTCACACGCAATTTTCTCAAAAACTACAACGATTCAGGAGGTGCTATAAAAACAAAAAATGCTCCCTTTTTAATGAACTTTTCGAATATATACAAATAATGGCAACTTTTTCCGAGTGGAGTAGAAAAAAAGTTCATCATATAATCTTTACGACGGCCTTACTGATGGGCTGGCAAACATTTGATTCTCGGGATTCAAGTTTTCTAGGCCCATACAGCTTGGGTTCGGAACAAAGACATCACTCCCGATCGAAGGGACTATTGTCGGCTCACAAACTTGGCGTTTCATGCGTTTCTTATACGAATATGAGTCTAAAGTTTTTATACAGGGTGACGCAAAAAGTGCACTTTTTGCCTGACCCTGATTCAGGGAAAAATTGGGTTTTTGACGCAAAAAGTGTCTTTTTTCGTATTTGTTGCGAAATGCGAAAAAAGACACTTTTCGCTTCAAAAACCCAATTTTTCCCTGAATCAGGGAAGCGTTTTCAGGGTTTGAGAATGGAGTTTAGAGAAAAATTCTAAACCCTAAAAAAATTTATAAACAGTTCACCTTTGCTATCCAAGACAATATCATCTTTTGCAAATGGCATCACCGAAATTTCTTCTACCGGTGGTCTGACAGCAAAAATTTCACAATGACCCGTGTCCAAAAAGAATTGAAAGCTTCGACATCCGGGTGTCTCTTCCATGCATATCCTATAACATTCTTCTTCTGTGATCGAACTTCTTTGATCTATAGGATCCGCGCATGTTAGCTTCATATTCGAAAATCTAGACAAGCAAGCATCTGATGACGAGTCAAAGTTTTTATGGGTATTCGAAGCTCTGCTTTTGGCATATGGAACACCATACGGTGATATGTAACCGGGATAAGGTAAACCAAGACCGGGAATACAAGCTGAAATAAGATTTTTTAGGAAAGGTATGATTGTTCGGTATAGGCTCTAATGGAATGAAAAGGATGGAACGATACGAATGAAACAACATAATGGAGCGAAACCAAATTCAGGGTTTTCGTGTCAATATTCAGACGAATGTAAATGAAACGATTGAATAAAGCGATACGAATGAAACGATATAATGGAGCGAAACCAAGAGTGTTCGTGTCAATATTCAGGCAAATTCAAACCCATTTCCAGACGGTGTCTGTAGTTTTATTCGATACGAATGAGACGATATAATGGAGCGAAACCAAATTCAAGGTTTTCGTGTCAATATTCCGAGAAATTCAAACCTCAAAAGTTTCCGAACGTCGCCTGTAGTTTTATTCGATGCGAATGAGACGACATAATGGAGCGAAACCAAATTCAGGGTTTTCGTGTCAATATTTAGGCAAATTCAAACTCCAAAAGTTTCCGGACGATTTCCGGACGCCGTCTGGAAATGAAATCGTTTCATTCGTATTATTCCATTCGTATCATTTTATTCGATCGTTTTATCTGTATCTTTTCAAACCTTTCGTTTCATTCGAGTCTATGCCATTTTTTCCCTAGACTTGGGCAGGACTATGTAGAGACATAAGGGTTTTTATAACCGGGGAATCGATTGGCGATGGTTCCAGGGACTAAAAAATTTTTCCTGACCCACCTACCGCACGATTTTTCGGACAAAACCTGCGGAAAATTGAAAAAAAGTTTTCTCCTTCAAATTTTTTTATTTCCACTAATTTATGGTATTTCCATATGGGGAACTCGAATCCGAGCGATTTGAGACATTCCGGACCGAATTTGACCTAGTTTTTGCAGGAAATACACCCTCAGGAAGGCAGGGGCATACTTGAATAGGGGGTCGTAATTACGACCCCCCCCCCGCACAGCGAGGGCCCCGAAAAATGGGGGGGGGACGCTGAAAGGCAAAAAT
>OZJO01000086.1:3474-34076 GCA_900406225.1 Acrobeloides nanus
CACACATATAATTTTTTTACCTGATCAAATGATCTTCAATAAGAATATCTGCATTAAATATTGAGTCATCATTAACAATCTGTGCTCCTTTAATCAATATTGGTGGTAAACCACCACCACTACCATTTGCTGTAGCTTTATCTGATACCGCTACCATGATTCCACCACAAGCATTCGGTAAGTTTGTTCCACTAAGGTTTTTACTCGCGCTGGAAGGTGTCGGCGTTGTTTGAATTTCACTGTCGCCCGCGTGCCCATTTGGCAACGCCTCTTTCACACAACTCTCGTCTATCGATCCAAGATCCGCGTCACATTCCGCCTTGGTTTGTCCGGTTTCCCGCGCTGACTTGTCTTTTTCTTGCGCATGCATGTCCTTTTCGCCTTCTTTGGCCACAGAGGATTGGCCCGCCGCAATATTCTCTATCACTTCCGGTCGCTCTTCTTCCTCGATTTCATCACTCAATTCTGGCCCTGGTTCGTTAAATAAGCCAGAAATTTGACCGATGCCTTTAGTTGAACGCCGAGAAGATTCAATAGTTTCAGACTTGGTTTCAGGCTCTTCAATAACCAAAATTTCATCATCGGCCGCAGACAAATCAGCGCCTTCCGAAGTGAATTCAGTTTGGCCTTGCTTGGAACTGAAAATTTGAGCATTATTCTTAAAAAATCAGCGAAAAATCATAATAGATTTTATCGCTATAAACAAGCAAACTTTTTTGCCATTCAAAAAATATTTTTTTAAATATTAACGAATATTTAAAAAATTGAAAATTCAAAGAAGCTAGATTACTAGTTAATCGTGTTGTTAAGAAGCTAGGCTACTACAAAGTAAGCCAAACAAAATACTTTTTAAAAAAAATTTGGAAATTTTTTTTCAAAATGATTCATAAGGTTTATGCGAGAAAATTTTTCAAAAGTACGATTTTTTCACCCTGTAGTGTGTAAAAAATCAACAAACCAACTAACCGTATACTACGACTGCCAACCCGTTTATTTTGCACCGTTTCTAATGGACATTCTTTAGCCGATTCAGGATGTTTTTGAGGTTTAATCGTCGCATCTGGGAAACTACTGCCTTGTATGACATCGAATGCAGATGTTGAACATTCCCAGTTTCCTTTATGCAGTGTTGATTCATATTTTGCATCATGATCTTCAATCACCTAAAAAGAAAAATATTAGATGAGGAAATAAGTTTTTAAAAAATAAACTATACAGTCAACTCTCGATTTAAAGACACTCGAGGGAGGGGTTACTAAATCGAATCAGAGAGGTGTCATTGATCGAGTTTGACTGTATTTATACTTTTGCAACGCATTGCTACGTGGTCGTGTTGGTGAGAAAATTGGTGCTAGTCGACAATAGGTATCCAATGAAACTTTATGTATATCCAAACAAATTTAGGGTTAAGCTTAGCCGAATCCTAAAGGATTAGGGCTAAGCCTAAATATTAAGAGACGATATCTCGAATCTAGTGTTAAATGGCTCGAGCGCCATTTAATTTGACTTTATTTAGTGAGATTAACGCATGGGAAAGTTTTTGAAAGTCATTTTGAGCCAATCCCTGGAATCCCTTACATTCTAACCTTCTTCGAAGATCAAAAACCCGATTTTACATTTTTTGAATTTTCTAACCTCTCTAAAACACCCAAGATAATTTTTTTCGGCCAAAATTTCTATCTGGCCGATATATTCCAATATGGAAAACATTTCTAGCGTGATTTCGAAAAAATTTCGATTTGTGAGCCTTTTTTTCATGGTGGCCGTAATAGTAGGGGTCAAAAAAAATTTTCTCGGATTTTTTCATAACCACACTAGAAATGTTCTCCATATTGGAATACATCGGCCAGATAGAAATTTTGACCGACAAAAATTACAGGGTGGCCCAAAAAAAAGACTTTCTACAGGGTGGCTCATAAAAAAGTGGCTTTTTACGATTTGTTGGGATCCAGTTCATACGGTTTTTCTTCATAACAGAAATTTTTTCATAAAAAGTGATGTTCTACAAAGTTGTCCGTCGTGATCTCACGAACAATTTGTAGAACATCACTTTTTGTGAAAAAATTTCTGCTATGAAGAAAATCATTATGAACTAGGACCCAAAAAATCATAAAAGCCACGAAATTCGTTATAACGGCACCCCCAAGAGGGTGCGTTATAACGAGACTCGACTGTATAGCTTTTTGATGCATCCCTGCGTTGTCTTATGGCGAGACAATTAGTTCTATAATGTAACTACACGAAAATGCTAATGGTAAATACAGAAACGCTCGATAATCGTCGCCGCGACACAAAAATGCACTGTCGCGACGGAAGTATAAATCCTGCCTTAGGAAAGAACTTTTGCCTCCCCTTATATCAGACATTAAAGCAAAAAACATAATGGAAACTATGCATATGATTCTTGTTGAAAATGTGGCCCTAAAGAGGGCCGTTGGGATAAGAAAGATCACAGTTGGAGTTCACTTCTTAGCCGCCAAATCCATAGAGGGTGCGGCCATGGCGCTTAAGGGCATAGACTACATCCATAGCTGTAATGGTCCTTCGGTGAACATGTTCGCAGTAAGCGATTGAGTCCTTAACGATCTTCTCAAGAAAGACTTTCAGAACTTGACGAATTTCGTTGTAAATCAGCCCGGAGATCCTCTTCACACCTCCTCGACGGGCGAGACGCCGAATTGCTGGCTTGGTGATACCGGCGATGTTGTCGCGTAAGACCTTTCGATGTCGCTTGGCGCCGATTTGGCCCTTGCCCATTCCTTTTCCACCTTTACCACGTCCGGACATGATTGATTCTTGATAGCGTAAAAAGAGATTAGTTGTTGACGACTTCAACGGTAATTGATCAAAAGATTTGCGTCCTTTTATAGTCTTCTTGTTATCTAATGAATCCCTGCGTGGTCGTATTGGCGGGAAAATTATTGATGAAAATTTCCCGCCAATATGACCACGCAGGGATGCCTTGAATTGAAGAAAGACTATAAAAGTCGAGTGACACTACCAATGAGTGTTTCTCGAATTTTTCACGGCTAATTTTACCAAAACTATTCTCACACGAATTTTCACAAAACGAATGACGGANCGCTTGGGAATGCGCGCAATCGATTTTTCGCATAAAATTACCCCTAGAAAAGTCATTTTTGCAAAAATTAAAAAAAAATTTTTTTTTGCAAAAAATTGCTCGAAAAAGCGCAAAAATCCGGTTTTTTTGGCCACCCTGTATCTTCTAAGCATGGTGCAAAAAATGGGTGGTTTCATTCACACCACTCATCTTTTTAAAAAAATTTGATAATTGTTTGATCTTTATCCTAACGGCTCTCTAGGTCCACATTTCTAGAATCATGTGCATATTTTATAATATAGCATTGTTTACTGTGGATGTTCTGGGGTAATAAATAAAGGTTTTTTTGTTTCGAAAATTTCATTACTTGAAAGCAAGATGACGTTATAGAAGTAGTGTTTTTAACTTCTTCCCATTCTGTAGGTTGATTCATTTCTCGATGTAGCAAATTTTTTCTTCCATAGTGTTTTTCCTCTTTTGCAGCTGGTATTTGTTCAAAGCAAGAACTGGGTCCTGTAGCAGTGTGTCCAAAAAGTTCTAACATTGCCTGCGAAGTTTCAAAACCTCTTCTTTGAAATTTTGGCTTTGGTTGTGGCTCGACCTGTGCTACTGCCGGTGCCGGAGATTTTCTAGCTGAAGTGGGTTGGGATTTTTGTGCTGGTGTTAAATGTGGCGATGGCGTAGCTCTAGGTGATCTGGATTTTGTAGTACTGCCTCCTGGAGAAGCTTGTGTTTTCTTTGCGCCTTTTTCGATGAGAGATGAGCCAACACCTGAAGTAGAAGCACTTGAAGGTTTTTCATAAGAAATAGGGATTTCTATATGAATTTCTCCATTTTCTATTTTGATGTTGCGTTGTCGGCGCTGTTTTGATGTATAGACAAAGAATGGTAGCCACGGTATCATAGTTGGATAAGCCTTCGCTGGTAGTTTACGTCATCAAGCATGTGATTTTTCTAAATTTATTTAATTTACGACTATATACAGGGGATGCAAAAGTTCTCGCGTAAGGGGCGGTATACCCTCGCCTAAAGGGCAAAATTTCTCGTCAAGGAATATTGATTGTTATAGCGCCAGCTAGCGCTATATCAATCAATATTCCTTGGCGAGAACTTTTGCCCTCTTGGCGAGGCGAGAATATACCGACCCTTACGCAAGGACTTTTGCACCTCCCTCAGTCCCATTTGCCCCACGGGACAATCACCTCTTGTACAGAGTGACACATAAAAAACGCGATTTTTTTTTCAAAATTTCAAATTTTTTTTTAAATTTTGCCAAAATAACCCTATAGCCTATATAGGGGCATAATTTTCCGTAATTTTGGCCAAAATTTTCCGGAATTTCGAATTTTCCCAAATGTAGCAAACGTTTTTCTGACTTTTAATCGAAAAAACCGCAAGTAAAATGCAACAACTTATTAAAAAATAAGCTCATCCTCTGAACAGTGACGTAGCCAGAAATTTTTTAAGGGAGGGGTACCAAACCTTTTTCTAAAAAAAGCATAAAGGGGCCTTTATGTTTTTTCGGGCCTTCGGTCCGCAAGGGGCGGGGTACCGGTACCCCTCCCCCTGTGGCTATGTCACTGCCTCTGAATTAACAAAATATTTTTAACGAAATTCAAATGAACTCTCTTCTAATGAATGGTAAATTGCAACCATCTTCTTTTATTGGACTTCCAATATTTCGAGATTTGGCAATATCCATTGACCGCTAACTGATTCGTTGTAGTGTGGAGGCGATTTCAAACTACGATGAGTCGCTAGCGGTGGGGGCAAAAAGTTTTTATGGTGAACAATCACTGATGAATTTAGCTGATAGGTCAAATCGCACGAAATTAGTCACTATTTTTTAAACTTCTATGAATGAAATAGCTCAATTTTTGTTAATCTATTTGTATCATTTTTCATATTTTTTTAATAAAATGTCGAATTTTCAAAAAGTTTCAACACAAACCCCCTGATGACATTTTTTCAGCAGGTGGTTTGTGTTGGAACTTTTTGAAAATTCAACATTTTACGGGTTCAAGTTGAACTCGATTTTTATGCGAATTTCAAAATCTGGCCTGGCTCTAAGTAGAGTAGGATCCCGGATTTTGGGATCTCGAAATCCCCGTATATTCCAATTTTTGCGTTTGCCGAATCCCGGAAGCGTCATAAACTGCCAAATACGGGATTTAAGACGACAAAAATCGAAATATAGCGGTAGTTCATGATGCTTCTGGGATTCGGCGAACGCAAAAATTTGAATATACAGGAATTTTGATTCGCATAAAAATCGAGTTCAAGTTGAACCTATAAAATGTCGAATCAGGAGGCGAAAAAATGGGTGATAGCACCCAAAATTCACCCACCCATCACCCAGTGGGTGGCATCACCTATTACCCATGGGTGAATCACCCACTAGTGGGTAATTGTGGGTGATTCACCCAGTGGGTGATGGGTGGTTTGGGTGATCCACCCGGGGTTATGGGTGATGGCACCTTTTCGCCCTCTGTGTCGAATTTTCAAAAATTTCCAACAGACCCCTGCTGAAATTTTTCAACAGGGGGTTTGTGTTGGAACTTTTTGAAAATTCAACATTTTACGGGTTCAAGTTGAACTCGATTTTTATGCGAATTTCAAAACCTGGCCACCCTGCTTAAAGCCTTAAAAAACATTTTTAGATCTCGTAAATATTTTCTACTTTACACCAAGCTAAGGAAGACTTTTCTATATTTCTCGAAAAAATGGCGACAGATGCGCTATTAACGAATCTTATACGTAAAACCAATATGAAATTTGAACAGCGAGCTAAGGAAGACATTTCGAATACACTTCAGTCATTCACCGATTTAGTACCAGAAGCAAAAATGCATGATTTTCCAGATGGGCAGAAGCGAATGGCTTTAGCTTTAACTGGAACAATCCCTGTTGATTACAAGGTTGGTTTTTTTGTCTATTTTGATTGAATTAAACTGGTTTTTTAGGGCGCAACTTATCATATTCCGATTGCTTTGTATTGCTTGGATACTCATCCTTATGCGGGTCCGTATTGCTACGTTACTCCAACTGCCAATATGCGTATTAAAACTTCACACACAGTTGATGATAAGGGACGAATTTATTTGCCTTATTTGACTGAATGGAGTTTTCCTAATCATGATACTTGTGGATTGCTGCAGGTTAGGAGAATTTTGAAAGCTCTCTTCATTAAAATTTTCACCAAAAATGTCAAAATTTGCCATTTTTTCAGCAAACATTTTCGTCATTTTATGAGAAGTTTTAGCGTATAAACAAACATTAAAAAATTTTTCTGTAGCGCTGGTTTTGCCTTCTTAAAAGTAAGGGTTTCAACAAAAAAATTTTTGAATCTGACCACAAAAAATTTTACCTTCCTACGCGCTTTTCTTGGTCATTTCCTTATGTTTTTGCCTCTTATATGTTCGATTTTTGACGAACTGGTCAAATTTTGACGAATTTTTCAAGAAAAACGAAAAATGCTCGGTGTTCTCTGTTACTTATGTTTTGCACAAAATTTTCGAAAAACAAGGGGCCAAGATGATTTTTGAAAACCTTTTGGAAGCTGCTAACATTTTTGGGGTGGAGGTATTCCAAAATCTAACGTCTTGCTAATATGTCGTTAAGGGGTCCAAAAAAAGCTGCTTTGCAAAAGGCCTCCAAACATTAACTTTTTAGGTTATGACATTTGCGTTTCAAGAAAAATGCCCAGTTTTCTCTGTTACTGGTACTAACAGAGACGTAAGATCGACCTCATCATCGCGGAGTTCGCCATATGCAACCACAACTTCGAACACGACTCCAACACCATACCCGACAGCGGAACATAATCCTCCGTATCCCACAGCGAACTCTGGCGTGCCGTATCCAACTCATCCGATGGGTGGTGTTTCCATGCCTAATTCTTATTCTACACCTGCTCCGAACGTCAACACGCCTTATCCAATTAATGCACCTTATCAACCGCCATATCAGTCGTATGCAAATTTGCCAAATGCGGCTCCAACTGCTAGTATGCCATCATATACGGGAACGATCCAACAGTCACATATTCGTGCAAGTTTGATTAGTGCTATTGAAGATCGTATTCGACAAAGATTGCGCGAACAATTGGGTAGGTTTTTTTAATATAAATACTTCCCACATACAGGGTGTTCCAATAAAAACCTCAATTTGGTCATTTTTTGGGGAAAATTTTTTCTTCCAAAATGACTCATTCTTGATATTTTTATGCGAGAAATTGATTGAGCGCATCGAAAACCCTTGAAAACACCTTCCAGATCATGAAGTATCCAATTTTCAAGTAGGAATTCCTGAAGAAATACGAAAATCTTATATTCCATGGTCTGGAAGGCGATTTCAAGGGGTTTCGATGCGCACAAATGATTTCTCGCATAAAAATACCCCTAATGAGTCATTTTGGAGAAAAAATTACCAGATAGCGGTTTTTTAACATTCTGTATTTCATCTTCGAAACATTGTACTTTTAGGTACGTCTTATGCCGAGTATCAATCAGTTGATATCAATCTCCAGGAATTAAAGACGGGTCAACAAAAATTGCGAGAAATACTTGAAAATATCCAACGAGAACAGAAGCAATCAGACTTGGCATTAATGACTTACAAGGTAAATTTTCTCTGTCAACTTAGCCATATCCTTTGGTGGATATTCAAGTTGAAATTTTTTCAGAAAATGACTCTTTTAGCGTAATACTACTAAACTTTGCTCGAAACAGTGTCAAGGAAGTGTTGTTACGCTTCGGGAGTGCGTTTTTTGGGTTTCTCGTTAAAAGTTACGCTAAACTGGTCATTTTCTATAAAAAATTTGAAAATTTTTTCACGTTATTGGGGCTCCCAGACTTGAATAACTCCTATCCTTTTTCATAGGAAAAGAAGTTGGAGTTGGAGCAAATTCTCTCGTCATACAATGCCGACGCCAAATCCAACAATGGAGAAACGGAGGTGGACAAAGCCATCGACGCTACAACTCCAGTTCATCGTCAAATTGTGCGATGCTATGTGAACGATTGTGCTATTGATGATACGATTTATTATTTGGGCCAAGCATTGAAGAAAGGAGTTATCAACTTGCAAACTTATCTTAAATATGTGCGGGACTTGTCACGAGAGCAATTCATTCAACGGGCCACCATGCAGAAGTGTCGTCAGAAGGCAAAGCTTCCTATTTGAGGATGTTTTGGGAAAAGGATGATCACTTTTGCTTTTTAAAAATGCTGCTATAAATTGGCTTTCTTTGAACAGACTGATGATGCTCAAAGTTTCAAAAAAATGACAATTTTATAGCCGCTCTCAAATTTTATTTTGGCTGCCACGGAGCTTTCTATTGAATCAACGTGTACATTGAAACGAAAGAAGTGTATATAGCTTTTTGATTCATTCCTGTGGTCGTATGGTGGGAAAATCAGGATTAATACTAACTAATCCTGATTTTTCCGCCATACGACCACACAGGAATGCATAAAAAAGCTATATAAGGATCCACGTTTCTTTTCGTTTGGTGCTAAAAAATCTTACCTTTTCGATACGAACAAATTATAATGTGACTAAAATTCGCATATTTGAGCCCTGTGACAAATTGTCACTTTTTGTAACTTTGAACACCACTAGAACAGACTGTGCTTTCATTAGGCTACGTTCAAGCATGTCAAAAAAGTTGCCAAAAATGCCTAACTTTGCCTGATTTTTAATAAAATCGTGCTTACGATTGATCATGAAGCATAAAATTTTATTTTTAGAATAAAATTTGTTGCCTTGTTTTATGCCTCATGACCATTCGTTTCAATAAACACGATTTTATTGAAAATCAGGCAAAGTTAGACTTTTGACATGCTTGAACGCAGTTTTATTATACATTAATGGTTATTATATGTAACTCTTATGAGGGGTGCAGGAGACTCGGGATTTTTTCATGATTAAAGTTAGGGGGGAATTTCGGCAAAAGCGGACTTATATGAAGATTTTCATGGCTCCTTCCATAGGAGTATTGGAAAGCGCCCTGAAAATTTCAAATTGGGCAGTGGCGTAGGCAAGGAGGCAGAAACCCTCTAGTGTACCAAATTTAAAAAAAGATCCTTACATATAAGGTTCCCCCTTATGTTTTTTGGGAAAAATTAGCCTTTTTGGGGAGCGCCCCCAGCTGACTCTTCCTCCTACGCCACTGGACGGAGGTGGTGCAGAAATGCATCCACAGCATTTTTCGGAAGTTACCTCTGTATTCCCTTTCCCTAAAAAATAGGATTGATCGTTTCGTGTCAACTTTATCGTGTAAAAGTCGTTTCGCTTCAACTTTATGAACGTCAAAATTGCATGTTTTTACTCTCGATCTCTATATGCACCCCTCTGCCCATTATAACTTCTGTTAATGTGTAATTTCTTTTTTCAACTTTATATTATGTTGAGCTTCCTTATTACATGTTAATATTCCCATTAAAAAAAGTTTACATAGTTCCTTTTAGAAATGATTTATTTATGCTAAGCTAATATTAGTTTTCTGAAGTTGATTAACAAAAATTATGAACTAGTTCGTTCTGAGCTCCCGGTACTTGGATAGATATAGAAAAAATAGGAAATAAATTCAACCATTTCTTATTCAATTCATCAGTTCTAAAATTGAGCGTGATGCGTGAATGTCAATTCTTATCATGTAAAATTTTTATTAAAAAAATGGTACAGTCAAACCTCCGTTTTATGACATCTGGTGAACATAACGACCACGCAGGGATGCCGGCGGAAAAATTTGGTACATAAAAATTGACTTGCTATACCAAATTTTTCGCCGTCATCTCTGTTGGTCGCTGTCATTATACAGAGGTTTGACTGACTGTAATAGGTCAAACGTTTCCGTTACGGAATTCCTTTGCAGAGGACAATTGTGACGGATATCACTCATGGACTTCAAACATGAAAACGATTTAAACATATGACCGTAACAGGCGTCCGTAATTGTTTCTCCATAACGGTAATTTTTGACTTTTTACTTAAAAATGCATTTTCATTTTTGGAAGAGAATCACTATCCTTTTCCTGATTTATTTTTGAAAAATTTTCCAACGTATTGCCCCCTCGATACTCCGGTTCTAATTGTATGTATTATTTTGCCGATGTACCATATACTATCTTTATTTATGATGTGACTTTTTAATTAGAAATAAATTTTTATTGACCATTGTATTATTATTCATTTGCGTTATTTTCACGCTATATACTTTTTTAACGATCGTTTGATGTTTCTAAATTGGACATTTCTAAACGTTTTTTATGTTTTTGACAATTTCTCCGGAAATACAATGCCAATCCTGATCGTTTTGGTGTCGTTAGAAAGCTGGATTTCGTAGCAATCGAATGACACCAAAATCATGCCATAACTCTTACTGGTTGCGGAGATATCGCATAATTAGTAAAAAAAATGTCAGCTTTTAACATTTTAAATGTAATACCTTTGCAACCAGAATAAGAGTTATGGCATGATGTTGGTGTCACTCGATTGCTACAAAATCCAGCTTTCTAACGACACCAAAATGATCAGAATTGGCTTTGTATTTCAGGAGAAATCCTCAAAAACATAAAAAACGTTTCGAAATGTCAAGTTTCAAAGCATCAAACGACCTTTTTAACTCGTTTTTTAATCAAACATTTTAGACCATTCTACAAGATAAAATCCGTTTATTTATTTGGCAGAGTTTGATTTTACGACATATATAGGTGAGTTTTTTTTATCCATATGATTTTATATCGTAGATGGAGATTAGGACAACTCAGCGATCAATTTTTACGCGCGAAAAATTTCCTATCTCCAATTTTCAATTCAATGGCGATAAAAAAACTGATCTACGTACACTTTTTTCCATACGAAATTCTTAAATTTGTTAAAGATCTGTTTAATAAATGCAGCTCTTCTCCAGACAATATTTTTTCTTCTCAAAAACTGTATCTTTAGTCTTTTACCTGCCCTCTTATTGGAAAAAGGGTATTGTTATCCTCCTAATTAAGGAACCTCCCCATGACATTGTAACCAATTATCGACCTATTTCTCTTCATCTCTATGCAAGATTATAGAGCGAAAAATTTATAGTGATTAAAATTTGTTATGAGTTGTCCTAATCCCATAGGTATATATTTGAGCACGAAGCTACAGTACCGAGCAAAAAATCCCCCAAACAGAAAATTCAACATTTTTATAATTTTTATGCAACTAAACATAACAAAATTAACAAAAAAATACACAATTTAACTACAAAACAGCAAGAATTATTTAATATTTAGTGGCATAGCCCTTTGCCTTAATCACAGCTCGCATGAGGCGCGGCATATGCTCAACCAATCCTCGAACGTTAAAAATGTCGAATTTTCTGTTTGGGCGGATTTTTTTGCTCGGTATTGTATAAACAACTTTTCTCTAGATTGCAGCATGCAGGCGATTAAATGTGTTGTAGTTGGTGATGGTGCAGTCGGTAAAACATGTTTACTCATCAGGTATGGCGTAATATAATATAAGCTATAGAGAAAAATATTTTGTCATTTCACGTCATTAGGGCCTCCAAACTTGAATAACCTCGAAATTTTTTAGTTATACAACGAATGCCTTTCCTGGAGAATACATTCCAACGGTGTTCGATAATTATTCTGCTAATGTAATGGTCGATGGGAGGCCGATCAATTTGGGACTTTGGGATACAGCCGGCCAAGTAATCTATTTTTGCCTATTATTTATTAAGTCTTGGGAATTTTTCAGGAAGATTATGATCGATTACGGCCACTGAGTTATCCACAGACTGATTGCTTCCTCTTATGTTTTTCTTTGGTAAACCCGGCTTCATTTGAAAATGTTAGAGCTAAATGGTATCCTGAAGTGTCGCATCATTGTCCAAGAACGCCTATAATACTTATTGGTAAGGTTGTAGTTAGTGACGTAGCCAGAAATTTTTTATGGGGGGCCCTACCCAGAAGTTTTCAAAATTTTGCCTTGGTCTTCGTTGTGTTTTTTTCTCGAAAATTTTGGGGGAAAGCCCTTATGATTTTTTTCGATTTTTTAAAATTTTTTCAAAAATCACCTTGGTCTCCCTTGGTTTTTCGCGCCAATAGACTCGAAAATTGTTTTAAAAAACTTTTGATTAAAGAAAAACTAGAAAATTTTTTGAGAAATGCTTGTTTTTAAGCTGAAAACGCTCAGAAAAAGAAATTTTTGAGCGAAAAAATGACGATTTTTGGATGAAAAAATTTAAATTTTTGAAATGTTTAATGAAATTTGGTCATTTTTGGTGAAAATGTCATAATTAGAGACCATTAGAATTTTTGAAAATTTTCAAAAATGTTCAAGCATGGGCTCTCTGATAAGAAAGCTCGATATCTCAAAAACGCAAAACTTATCAAATGCGGCAACTTTTGTAGTCCCATCAACCCGTTTTATGGACATATTTTTTTGAATTTTCAATATGGTCTGAGTATTGAAACGAAAATGTGAATTTTAATTCCTTGAAGGAATTTTTGAAAAATAACACCGTCAATCGATAGAGTGTATTGAAAAACGGTAGTCTCCCAATTTTTTGTTAAAATCAGAGATACCCTTTTCGAGAAAATTCAACTCAAAAATTGGGGGTACTACCGTTTTTCGATGCTCTCTACAAGAATTGTTATTTTTCAATAATTCCTTAAGGGCAAAAAATTAGATTTTCGCTTCAATACACAGACTTATTTTCAAAAATTATGAAAATAGTTTTACGCAACACGGGGGGATGATATATGAAGCAACTTACAAAAAACTATTTTTGAAAATCTTTTTTCTCGTTGTTGAGATATCGAATTTTCTTATCTTCTAGGTATAAGAAAACTGGACACCCTGTATTTTTGGTTCAAACATTCCATAAAAATTTCAATTGTTTAAGGTACAAAGCTCGATCTTCGAGACGATCCCGAAGCCGTTGAAAAGTTGCGCGAGCGACGCCTGGCGCCCATCACGACAGCCCAAGGGCACCAAATGGCAAAGGAAATTAAAGCTGTAAAATATTTGGAATGCTCGGCATTAACTCAAGTTGGCTTGAAGCAAGTTTTCGATGAAGCTATCCGAGCTGTCCTCTGTCCTCCACCAGTTAAGCAAAAGAAGCCCTGCTCGATATTGTAATAAAGAAATACAGAGAGATTGTTTCGAAGTAACAATATGGTATATTGTAATATTTGTATTTGGTAATTGTGACCATCCACAAATTACGTGCCATAGATTTTTTGGTTCAGGCTACGTTCAAGTATATCAAAAAAGTTGTCACAAGTTGCCAAAAATGTAACTTTGTCTGATTTTCAATAAAACCGTGTTTATTGAAACGATTGGTTATGAAGCATAAAATTTTATTGGCTTCTCGACCACTAAAATTTTATGCTTCATGACCAATCGTTTAAATAATCACGATTTTATTGAAAATCAGGTAAAGTGACATGCTGAACGCAGCCTCATGCAGCAAATTTTTAATCGCTATAACAGAGATCAAACTAATGAAATTAAGAGGCTATAACGGTGTGTAATTTCAATTGAGTTCAGATTCTAACGTAATTTATGGAAAACGTCTTGTCATGTTTTTATAATTGCAATTTTATTGATTCATGTGAATATATATGCCTCTCATGGCATTCATAAACCGTCCAATAGCACCATGTCTTCTTTTACTAGCTATTTTTTTATTTTATCACAATTTTATGAGATTTTATACCCTCTTGTTAAAGGACCAGTCTCCAGTGGGAAAAGTTGGCATTTTTTCTTTATATTCACAAAGTTCTTGAAAATGGAGCATTTTTTGTTTTTACGGCATGCCCTTAATCGTTATAGTTTTCGAGAAATTTTGAATTCAAAATTTCAAATGCAATTATCTCGAAAAATATAACGATTCAGATGTTGTCGTAAAAACAAAAAATGCTCCATTCTTCATGAATTTTCCGAATATCAACAAAATGGAAGCTTTTTCCACTGGATACTAGTTCTTTAATTTCATAACTGAATAAATTTTTGGAGCTACTTCGGCTCTTATAATTTTTTGATTATCTCTTAATAATTTTCGCTTAAAAATTAGCTTTGCCTTGGGTTGATTTCTTTGTCAAAAAAGTGTTTGTTGATGTAATTGATGAATGGAATTTTTTATATTTCTTTCGACTTCCATTGTACGCATGCGTAATTCATATAATTTATTTAAATATACTAGGGATGCACAAGTTACAAAAAGTGAAATTCTTTGNTTCGACTTCCATTGTACGCATGCGTAATTCATATAATTTATTTAAATATACTAGGGATGCACAAGTTACAAAAAGTGAAATTCTTTGTTACCGGCTAGAAATATGCGAATTTTGAGCTCGAACATAAATTGTTTATAGTGACAAAATTGTCACAATGAATAAAATATTATTGAGCTCAAAATTCACATATTTCTGGCCGGTAACAAGGATAGGAGCTACTACACAATAGGGGGGGGGAACCAACGTAGAGGGGTCCTTTTCAGAAAAATTTTTCACGTGGGTGGTCCTCTCCCTATTGTGTAGTAGCTCTCAAGGATGGTCATTTTTGTAACTTGTGCATTCCTAAAAGATACTCTTTTTTATTTTTCATAACTTAGTAATTTCGAAAAGAGTTATTTTTGTAATGTACCAGTTTTTCCTTTAAGCCTTTATTCTCAATGAATTTTGGTCGCTATTTTGACATATGTTTTTAATATTTTACTGCTTTTGAAATAATTAGTGCCTTTTATGTGTGTATTTTGAGTTATGAATATAAAAAATTTGATAAAATTCATATTTATCTACAAAGTTTTTGGAGCTACTACACATTAGGGGGGGAGGGCCACCCACGTGAAAAATTTTTCTAGAAATGACACTTCTAGGGGCAAAAACATGCGGGGAGTCCGAATTTGATATTTTCGAAGCGAACAAACGTTTCCCTGATTCAGGGAAGGCATANCATTCCTGCTGAACCGCTCTTCCGATCTCGAAGCGTTGGAGCTACTACACAATGGGGGAGGGGCATTAACGTGAAAAAATTTTTCTAGAAATGACACTTCTAGGGGCAAAAACATGCGGGGAGTCCGAATTTGATATTTTCGAAGCGAACAAATGCTTCTCTGATTCAGGGAAAGCCTTATATTGAAGCGAAAATGCAATTTTGCCTATATTTTTGCGACTTTTCGCTTCAATACAAGGCTTTTCCTGAATCAGGGAAGCGTTTTTCGCGTCGAAAATGTCAAATTCGACTCCGCATATTTTTACCCCTAGAGGTGTTATTTCCAGAAAAAATTTTCGAAAATTTTTTCACGTGGTGGCCCCCAATGTGTAGTAGCTCCAAGTTTTTATTTCTACATCTGTTTAAAATGATCCTAACTACATATTGGTTGTTTTCATAGAAATGCAGGAAGACCCATTTTTTAGCTTCCGGTTCATCTTTCGTAATTTTCAATTCGTGAAAGTCTCGAGGAAATTTCTCAAAAAATAGGCAAATCAAAGCGTCAAGCTGGCTATTTAAGGTCATTTATCTTTCATTGAACGAATGATCGGCTTCATCAGAAAGCAAATTGAATTTATTTATCCGGATTATATGAAATTCAATTTCAGTTTGTTGACTTCGTCAACGTCACGTCAGCTTTATGAAATTTTCAGAAAAAAGATGAATAATATGGATCATAACATCAACTTTTTAAATATCGGGGTGTAGACATTTCACCAAGACATTTTACCAAATTCAAAATTAGACATTTCACCAAAAATTTTATTGCTACAAACATGTTTGTAGCAATAAAATTTTGGTGAAATGTCTACTTAATTTTTTCTATCGCCATAAATGTTAAACAATTTTTGGTGAAATGTCTAACTTTGAATATGGTGAAATGTCTACATCCCTAAAAATCTAAATGAATTCAAGGTATGTGAGCCTCATACTAGTACAGGGTGTCCCAAAAAATTCAGGTTTTTGCTTCAATACACAAGCTTATTCAAAATTAAATTTTCGTGATTTTTTAATGGACTTTGGACCCGAATTTTTTCCTAAAAATAAATGACCCGTATATGATGCAGTGAATCGATTGCGCGCACTACCGAAGCGTTAAAACGCTTCCTTGACCCTGATTCAGGGGAAATTTGAATTTTTGAAGCCATTACCCTATTTTTTCCTCTGAATCAGGGTCAGGAAAACATTTTCAGTGTTCGGCCATGCGCGCAATCGATTCCCCGTATATAATTACCCATATAGGGGTCATTAGAAAAAATTATGTTCCAAAATTCATGAAAAAATCACTTTTTTGGGACACCCACATAAATTTATTTTAAAAAGTGAAAAGATAATTTTCTTGATGAAAAATGGTTAACCATAGTGATGCTCAAAGTTACACAAAGTGAAAATTTTGTCACCGGCCTTAAATATGCGAATTCTGGGCACGATAAACAATTTCGTAATCCGTAACTCCCCCCCCCCTCGCTCCCACTTGTCCGTTCAAAGGTCTTGAAAATTTTCACTTTCTATTTTCAACAGAAATTTTTGTATAGCTAATACATGAAATTTAATTTTCCATTTGTCATACTTATTTTCCGTATGACGTCGTGAAAATTTCGGATTATCTAATTTTCTTTATCATGTAATACTATTGTCGTTGGTCAACATTCTGAAAAATGGGTGGAGTCTAAAGTTTCTTGAAGCTAAAATTTTGTGGATTAAAAATCCTCGAACGCAATTCTTTTGGACATTTTATCCGAGATTGTTACACTTGGGCATTCAATTATAGCGGATACTATTACAGTATTTCTCATTAAATTATTTACAAGTAAATTTTTAAAGATTTTATAAGATAAAGGAGGCTAAAAATTAAGAGCAATTGGTTAGTCAAATACTACAGGGTGTATCGAAAAAACCAGAATTGTGGCGATTTTTTCATTGTTTCGATCCGAAAAATTTTTCTTCATAAATCTTAAAAATGACCCAGATAGGGATAATTTTATGCGGGAAATCGATTGCGCGCATTCCCGAAGCCTGAAAATGCTCCCCGGATCCTGATTCAGGAAAGTAAATTTGTATATTAGCTTTTATATACACACTTATTTTCCTGAATCAGGATCTGGGAAGCATTTTCAAGCTTCGGGAATGATCGCAATCGATTCCCAACATAAAATTACCCCCTATTAGCGTAGAAACATTCAGGTGTTTCTTGATTTTTCTAATCGTCTGCAGTTTTTTACCATATTTCTCAGTATAATCGAAATTTTTTTGACTACCACGGAACTTTTTATTGAATCAGGCAACGTGTACATTGAAACGAAAAGAAACATGGATCCTTATATAGATTTTTGATGCATCCCTGCTAAGCCTATCAGAATCATTAAAGGGGGGAGTGACATTTATGGACTAATCCAAGGAAAAAAATTTTCTAAAAAGATTATTTTTAGGGGGTAAAATCATGCGAGAAATCGATTGCGCGCATCGCCGAAGTGTAAAAATGCTTTCCTGACTCTGATTTACGGAAAAACTGGGTTTGTGAAGCGAAAATGATCATTTTTCGCATTTTAAAAACCCCAATTTTCCCTGAATCAGGGTCAGGGAAGCATTTCCACACTTCGGCGATGCGCGCAATCGATTTCTCGCATGATTTTACCCCTAAAAATAATCTTTTTAGAAAAATGTTTTTCCTTGGATTAGTCCATAAATGTCATCCCCCTTTAAGGATTTTCTTCTTCTCTTCAAAGGAAATAGATTTTCGCTTACAATTTTGTTTCATATTGCTAAAAACAGTATCAAATTTTCCGATTGGCCACAAAATTTTCACTGTACAGTCAAATCTCCGTTTAATGACAGCGACCACGCAGGGATGCCGGCGGGAAAATTTGTTATATATATAACAAATTCGATTTCTTATATACCAAATTTTCTAACGGCATCCCTGCGTGGTCGTTATGTCCCCCGCCGGGTGTCATAAAACGGAGACTTGACCGTATATGTTTTCATTGTAATAAACAAATTCCAAAAATCGTCAATTTTCTCGACAATGATAACGATTCAGAACCGTAAAAACAAAAAAATGCTCCATTTTTCATTAACTTTTCAAATATAAAAAAATGTAACTTTTTCCGCTCAGACTGGTCCTTTAAATATGTGAATTTTGGGCACGATATAATTTGTTCGTGGTGACAAAATTTGTTACATTGTCACCCACTAACAAATTGATTGATGAGCTGGCAGAAAAATGACACAAACGTCGGGGCTACCATACAATAGGGGGGGGGGCACACACGTGAAAAAATTTTTCTGGAATGACCCCTCTAGGGGGTAAAAACATGCGATTTTTGCGACTTTTCGCTTCAATACACCTTCCCGGCACTAAGACAATTCCTCCAAATCAAAAAACTTTTTATGGCTGAAGTAAAAATTCAAGGATCTTTTTTTTTAACTATTTGAACACCTTGCTGACATTTTACAAAAAAAACGCATCGAAAAATTCCCACCGATTTTTATAAAAATCGATTTTACGAAAAAACATCGTATTTTTTCACATGGTTTGACCTCAAAATCAATACCTGACCTTGAATCAGGGAATAAAGGAGAAAATGAGTTTTTTCAGCTATTCAAATAGGTTATGAATTTTTTCACGAAAAACATCATTTTGGGTGTTGTTCTATGCGAAAGAAATCGATTGCAAGTAGTTTCGAGACGTCAAAACTAATGCCTGGCCCTGAATCAGGAAATTTCCCTTCAATACTTAAGGTTGGTCCCTTGAATCAGGGTCAAACATTAGTTTTGACGTCTCGAAACCACTTGCAATAGATTCCTCACTTAGAAAAAGCCCCAACTTGATATTTTTCGTGAAAAAATTAGTCGTCTATTTGAATAGCTGAAAAAACTTATTTTCTCATTTATTTCCTGATTCAGGGTCAGGTGTTGATTTTGAGGGCTTGGAAATGGGCGCAATCGATTCCTCGCATAAAATTACCCCCAGAAATGATCTCTTCGACGATTTATTTTGTGTAAAAATGGAAATTACAAGGTGCGGACGTTATTTTGGACCACCCTGTAGGATATTTTGGGTATAGGCCATTTTCATTATTGTTTCAAATCAGTTTTCTTTTGAACCTTTAAAGCATATCCAATGATCCGTTGGATTGCTAGGAATTAAGCTATCCAATGATACCAAGATCAACTGATAACTATTAAAGGGGGTGCATTTTGCGACCATTTGGGAGAAAATTTTTTCGTAAAAATGACTCTACTGGGGGTAATTTGACGCGAGAAATTGATCGCGCGCACTCCCGAAGCGTAAAAACGCCATCTTGACCAAGTTTTCGTGAAAAATTGCCTTTTTTTCGTCGCTTTTGAAGAGGAAGTTCAAGAAAAAGATTTGCCAGTTTTCGCGGTGGTTCAGATTTCGCAATTGGTGAAACTTTTACAGCATTGCCTGGAATGTGGTCGGTGGCGTAAAAAGGATAAACCAAGNGCTTTTGAAGAGGAAGTTCAAGAAAAAGATTTGCCAGTTTTCGCGGTGGTTCAGATTTCGCAATTGGTGAAACTTTTACAGCATTGCCTGGAATGTGGTCGGTGGCGTAAAAAAGGATAAACCAAGAACAATCCATTGGACGAAGTCCAAATCAAGAAAACTTGGTCAAGATGGCGTTTTTACACTTCGAGAGTGCGCATAATCGATTTCTCACATAAAATTACCCCCAATAGGGTCATTTTTACGAAAATTTTTCTCCCAAATGGTCGCAAAATCCACCCCCTTTAAAGATTCAAAAGACATGCTCAAAATACTGATTAGAAAAAATACTGAAAATGGCGGTTTTTTCTTGAACACCCTGTACTCTTTTAGGCCAATTGTCGATCGTTAGTTCTTCTAGATAAACTGGATTAGAAGATGTCTGTTTCTAACATTCCCAGAGAAATTATGAAGATTTTCATATTAACGTGCATATTTGTGACTTTGGTTGATGGATTTTATGCACCGAATTTCTATCTTCCAGCTTCCTATCAACGGTAATTGATAACTATCAAAAACGGTTCTAGGACATTTTGCAACGGACATTTCACAACGAAAAAGAGGACATCATAACGGAAAGAGGATAAATCCGATGAATACTCTTACCGTTGTGAAATGTCCGCTTTTACTTTGTGAATGTCCGTTGTAACATGTTCTAGAGCCTCAAAAACGACTACTGTCAAACATCCGTTTTATGACACCCGACGGGAAACATAACGACCACGCAGGGATGCTGGCGAGAAAATTTGGTATATAAATAAATCGACTTGCTATATACAAGTCGATTTGTATACCAAATTTTCCCGCTGGTATCCCTGCACGGTCGCTGTCATTGAACGAAGATTTGACTGTATCTGCGCTTAAAAATGTTTAATTTGAATAATGAATTTTTGTACTGGTACGGAAGCATTATCCGATGAGGGTTTCCTTCAACATACGAGTCTCATTATAACGGCACCCCCAAAAGTTTTCCCGCCAAACGACCACGCAGGGATGTCTAACAAACTCACAAAAACATAAAAGGTCAACCAATGTCTTCTTTTTCAAAAGTACCCCCAGAGGTGCCGTTATAACGAGACTCGACTGTATCAAGTTAAGCTACGCCTTAATTTTCTGCATAAAGACAAATTTCTGACTTTATCAGTAATATTTGATGAGCCATCGACTTTATAAATTTATTCTTTTTTTACAAGACTGCTCAGCTGGCTTAACTCGATTTGTTGAAGGAAGCCCCCTCATCGGAAGCAACAAGATATCGCATGATTGTTAAATGATTTTTTTGTCTTATTGTCTTTGTTCTAAAGCAAATTATTTCACTTGAAAACCCGAGAAAACAATAGATAATTTTGTTTGAAAACGCAATACTTGCATAAAAAACTTTTCAAGTGAAATATTTATGATGATGATGCACGCAAGTTCCACCTTAAAAAATTTTTTTGTTTGAAAGATTCATTGTTGAAAATTTTTCATGAGAAGAATAGAATATTCTGCAAAAAGTACATACAACAATTAAAAAATTTGTAGGTATCTAAACGACAACAAAGCTCCTCTACGTTCCTATTTACAACCTGACGGAGAAAATACTGCTGCTGAACAAGCCGCTGTCGCTGCAGCTGGCAATGCCATTCGCAACCCCGAGCCAGCTTTGAAACAAGCACCAAGTGATGAGCCCCAAGCCGGTGATGATAAAAGTGCGTTTGCAAGACAAGAACGATTTTCACTGTTAACAGAAGAGATGTTACCACGTCGAGATTTACGTGACTTTTTCGCGCCCTATGCGGGAACTCGCCAATTCAAACGAATGCGCCCATGTTTTTATAGTCCTATCCAGTGCTTAATGCGTAAACGATCGTCAAACTCGGTCGAAAATGTATCCGATGATAAAAGTCATTAAAATTTTAGTTTTTTTAAGCCATAATAAATTCATGTTTTCATGTTATCAAATAAAATCTGTTGATACATCTACACAAGCCAACCATACATATCCAATGGGGGGACGGTCCACCCCCCCCCATCACCCACCCACCCAGAAAAATTGGCACCCACCCACCAGACATTTTTTGAAGTGTTCCCGCCCCAATTTTAGGCTAAAATTTGTAAAAATTATATAATTTTTGAGCCAATTTTTTACTTAAAAAAATCAGTTTTTACCCTATTTTGAGCTCAAAATCGACTTTTGACATTTTTCAAGAATTTTCGAATAAAAAAAAATCAATTTTTGAACAAATCGTTTAAAAAATTACGTCCCCCTCTTATCCCCTCCCCTAATTGGTCATCCACCCACCCTCCCTCCATGCAAGTGTCCGCTCCTACTGGATATGTATGAAGCCAACCAGTGGCGGAGCCAGGGGGCATGCTCCCAAAATCGAAAATTTCTTAAGAAAAATCGCAATTTTTGGCTAAAATTCGAACAATTTCTTAAGAAAACGATCACTTTGCTGTTGATAATATGTGTATTTCCACAGTATGCCAAGTATAATCACTGGAGATACGTAAGAAACTCCATTCTACCATCATAGCTATGGCAGCTGCGTTAAACATGGCTTCTAAGTCCGAAAAGGATACAGGTACAACTTGAGCGGCGGCTACTAAGCTTATGTTGCCAGTTCACATTTTCGTTCCTGGCACGAAGTCTTGACTCGACTAGCTCTATCTTTGCAAATACATCGAAAAGATGTCGTCATATTTGTGCCTAAAAAGTGTGGACATATCTTAGAAAAAGTGAAATCAAAATCGTACCGGATTCCGTCTATGTGATGTTTCGTGATTGTCCCGATCTTCGACCTCCAGAAATTCGATCACTCTGGACAATGCTGCAATATTTTCTCAAGTTGGGTAAGTTCCACTAAGACAAAACGTGGTTTATCGTCTTCTTGTTCCTCCGATTGAATGACTTGTTCTTCATATTATTACTCCTAATCCATGAAAAATTCTAGTTCCTGGACTGCTACTATTCCGTTTCTAGCATAGTTACAAATATCTGAATATAAACGCAAAAAAAGTAGAAGCTGCAGTGCAGATATAGAAAGTCGATTAAAATAGAGTGAAAGTTCATGAAAATCGATTTTAAAAAAATTTTGGAGGCGCATGGGACATTTAAGCTTAAGCGCTTCCAAGGTTTTGGACCTTATTGTTTTTTGGTTATAACTCAGCTAAATTAAATCTGTTTGGGCTCAGTGATAGCTTATTGAATTCCTGAGATCACGGCGAATAACTTTGTAGAACATCACTTTTTATGAAAACATTTCTATGTTAGAGAAAACTTAGAAAGTTTATTGTTCAATTGTAATATGCGAATTTCAGTAAACTTAATTCAAAAGCATCAATAACTTTCTTCTAAATTTTCCCCAACAGCAATTTTTTCATAAAAAGTGATGTTCTACAAAGTTATTCGCCATGATCTCAGGAATTCAATGAGCTATCGCTAAGCCCAAACGGATTTAATTTGGCTGAGTTATAACCAAGAAACTAAACAATAAGATCCAAAACCTTGGAAGCGCTTAAGCTTAAAATTTTTTGTTCCATGTGCCTCCAAAATCTTTTAAAAAAATTATCCATTTTTCATGAACTTTCATTCTATGTTAGTCGACTTTCTATATCCGCGTTGCAGCTAATGAGCATTCCTTGTCAGACTTTTTATCGGTAAAAGGTTATGGGACTCCGGCAAAAGTTTAGCAATCCCTGATATATAGAATATTTTTTTAAACTTTCTTGATCTAATTTTTAGGAGCTAATTTTTATAAATACAGTTTGAAAATCTGTATTTGTCAGAGGAATGATAAAATGCTCTAAATATTAAAATGGCCAATCCATTTTCCCCCCATGATCACATTTTCTCCCACCAACTTGCCACATATTGAAATTCGCATATTTCACAACGTGGGGCAAGTTGACGATTTGGGGGAGGCCAAATGTGTACTTCGGAAAGTGGAAGGAACGTTCAAAATTCACATATTTCCTTCTTACTTTCCGAGGTGCGCAATTGGCACAAGGGTTCCCAGATGAACTTTTAAGTTTGTTAAAGTCAAATTTAAGTAAATTACAGGGTAAGCCAAAAAACTGTACTTTTGCGTTTTTTGACGAAAAATTTTCAAAAATCGCACGAAAATACCCCTTATAGGTGATTTTTGAAAAAACGTAAAAGTACGTTTTTTTAGCTCGCTCTGTACTTAAAGGGGGGGAAAAGTCATTGCGGGTTATCGACAAAAAATTTTTTCGTCGAAACATGATCGAATAAAGTAAAATAAGCCTAATATTGTATGAAAACTAGAAATATTAACCCGAAAAAATTTTTTTAACGAGAAAAAAATTTTTTTGACCCCCTATCGGGGGTCAAAAACCCCATGTTAAAAAATCAATTTTTTCAACTTTTTTATTTTAGCTCCAAATTGGCTAATTTTTGGTACTCGGGGGTTTTCGGTCATGAGAAATCGATTGGCGCAAGTCCCGAATTCCAAAAAAAATTTTTTGACCCCCTATCAGGGTACCCCATGTTAAAAATTCAAAATTGATTTTTTAACATGGGGTACTCCGATAGGGGGTCAAAAAAATTTTTTGGAACTCAGGACTTGCGCCAATCGATTTCTTATACCCGAAAACCTCCGAGTACCAAAAATCAGCCAATTTGGAGCTAAAATAAAAAAGTTGAAAAAATTGATTTTTTAACATGGGGTTTTTGACCCCCGATAGGGNAAATTTAAGTAAATTACAGGGTAAGCCAAAAAACTGTACTTTTGCGTTTTTTGACGAAAAATTTTCAAAAATCGCACAAAAATACCCCTTATAGGTGATTTTTGAAAAAAATTCAAAAAACGTAAAAGTACGTTTTTTTAGCTCGCTCTGTACTTAAATCTAAGTAAATTTAAGAATCCTGTTGTTGGGGGGAATGGTCGTGGAGAAAATGACCGTGGGGCAAATGGGGTTGTGCCACTAAAATCACTTAGTATAAAAGCTAAATTTTAATCTTCTTTTTAAAATTTCAATCATAAATCCGTAAATACAAAAACAAACAACAAAAACCACAACAATATGTCATAAAATTTAAAATTTCATCATGGATATATAGAAGCGTTAGGATCAAGGGTGAAAAAAGTAATGAAATTCGCATATTCCGTAAATAAGTATAGTAAATGTAATAACAAAACATTACGGAATCCCAATTCCATAACGTAAAAAGAAATCTTTTTGCAAAAATGCTTGAAATAATCATGAAATGTAAATTTTTTGTTACAAAAATTTAAAAATGGGTCATATTTTAACCATTGTGCCTTGGCGCTATGGTTAAAAATGGGGTCAAACATAGTGATTCGGTAAAATTGATAGAAAATGAATTTTTTGGAAATGCCAAATTTTTGTTTAAAATGGAGAATTTTTAATCATAGAGCCTGAGCGCTATGGTTATTAAATTATTGCCGAGACGAAATGCTTGAGGGGACATACCCCTCACCCAATCCTCACACGTATGACCTCTGGATTTTTGAATCATTTCAGAGGGACATTTCCCGCTTTCCTCTCCCTAACGCCGTCACTGATAATAATCCTATCCATGATTCATATAAAGAAAATTTTTGTTTCAATACATTTAACACAGTTTAATTCCACTAACAATTTTATATAGTTTTTCACAGGCATCCCTGCGTGATCGTATTTTGGCATGAAAATCCTGTTAATTTTCCCGCCAAAAACGACCACGCAGAGATGCATGGTGGGATATTTATTCATTTTTCGAGAAAATCGAATTTTCATATTTTTTCTGCGATTTTCAGGTTGCGGGAGTGCGCGCAATCGATTTTTCGCATAAAATTACCCCTAAATGGATAATTTCTGGAAAATGAAAATTTTTTTGCCGAGTTTGTGGCAGCAACCAGGGGAATTTGATTCGGTTTTCTTGGCCTTCGACCGACTTCAAGGGGGAATTGCCCTAACAACGGTGTTCAACTAAAAATCTATTGAGTATTGAAACAAAAATGATAATAAAAGAGCTTAATAAAAAATATGGGCCGCCGCTAATTCGGTCTGACAATTTCAGAACGTTCATTAATATAGTCGAGATTTTTTTGGCTACCACGGAACTTTTTATTGAATCAGGCAACGTGTACATTGAAACGAAAAGAAACGTGAATAAAAAGTTCCGTGGTAGCCAAAAAATTTCAACTATAGCTGTTACAACAATCCGTATGAGTCGTAACCGGAGAATCCATGAGTCGTACCAGTAAAAAACCGTGTTATAACTCCTACGGATTGGTATCCGTGGAGACCTTTAGTGATATTTTCAGAACGCGTCCGAACTAATTAGCAATTTATTGGTGATAAATTAGTGAGGTTGGGTTCAAGTATGTCACAAAGTTGTCAAAAAATATAACTTTGCCCGATTTTCAATAAAATCGTGTTTATTGAAGTGATTGGTCATGAAGCATAAAATTTATTGGTAGCAAAAAAAACTATAAAATTTTATGCTTCATAACCAATCGTTTCAATAAACACGATTTTATTGAAAATCAGGCAAAGTTACATTTTTTGACATGCTTGAACCCAACCTTAACTACTAAAATTTCAAAACGTATTAGTGGCGGCCCAAAAACGATACAAGATATTGAGATGCTTTCATTTTTTCATTCTTCTAATGAATTAACGCAGCACGTTTTCGAGTCATCGGAGGCGAATCCCGTGTCGAAGTTCCATTATTCTTCTCTTTGTGTACATTTTCGTTCATGGTAGGCTTGTTTGATCCACTGTGTTTACCATTCATGACCACTTCGCCATTCTTGGCCGATTTCGGAGTGATCTTTTCGTAGCGATTATTCTTTGTCAAGTATGCTTGATAAAAGAAGTTGCAAAACAGCAGGAAATATGAGAAATAGACGGTGAACGAGAAGAACAGATTTTCCCAAGTTTGTTGACATGGTTGGCCAGCTGACTTGATGCGGTAGATCGAAACGCCTAAAATTTGGAGATTTATGAATTTTCAACAACCATATCGATTTAAGTAGCTAGTTCACTTAGTTGGATTCACTTATCATGGTCCAAAAGTCAAAATCAGCCGAAAAAACATCCTATTAGGGTTTTTTTTAGTCGAAAAACACATGTGCGCCATCAATTTCCCGCATAAAAATACCCCCTAATAGGGTCAATTTTGAGAAAATTTCGAAAAATAAAATTTTTCGATTTTAGACCACGTTCAATGGGATATAAGAGCCAAACTAGCTCCAAACCCCTAATAGGATGTTTTAAATAAATTTCAACTTTTGGACCATGATAAGTGAATCCATCTAGCAGCTCCCAATCTTACCAATAATGACACCAACAACCATTTGAAGAATTTGAAGTGTCGTGACCAGCATAGCGATTTGTTTCGGAAGTCGGATGTTCGCTGCACGAATAGCATAGTATGAATACATGAACGCGTGCACTCCATAATTCATCCAAATGAACCAGCGTCCACTAGCAGTGTGATCTTTGTATGCATGCCAAGTGTAGGCCAAGACGGTGACATGATGGTACCAATGAAGGAAGATCAACGGCCGCTTTCGTAATACAATAAAAGCTGTGTCGCCAAGTTCCACGATCTAAATTTTGTGGAAAATTAGAATCTAACATACAAGCTAAATATTAGGTTGATCAATTTTGAGCGTTGCGACGAATCTTGTCGAAAATGACTCCGTCAGGGATTTTTCTATGAGAAATCGATTGCGTGCTATCCTGATTCAGGAAAATTTTCACGGTTTTTAGTCAAAAATCGAGTTTTTGAACCCCAAAAGTTTTTTTAGGGAAAGTGATGTTCTACAAAGTTGTTCCTCATAAAATTTAGCATTGAAATGACCCCTTCGATTTTTGAAAAAAAGCTATGATCGTTTTATGCAAATTTTCATGATTGGGCCACCATGGCCGATTCGATCTTTGATTTCAACAAAAATTTTCGCCGAAAATCGAAAATTACTGCGCATTTTCCGTTTAAAAATGAGTGTTTTTCAGCAAAAAAATTTTCGTCGATAAGATTTTTTCACGAAAGAATTTTTTAATGCTTGTTTTTAAGCTGAAAATGCTCGGAAAATGACGATTTGGCAAAAAAAAGATGAATTTTGAAGAAAAATGGAAATTTTTGGTAAAAAAACAAATTCAATTTCTGGGGCAAAAATTCGATTTTGAGCAAAAATTAGGCTTAGGCTGCCCCTTTTTTCACACGTGATACATATCCTACCTACCTTTGACATAGCAAACTTTTCCGTCCAATAACCGGTAACACCCTGAGCAAATGAAGCCGTACAAATAGAATAAACCATTGAGTTGGAGTTGACAGACCAGAACATTTCAGGCGTCATTCGAATCCAGCCAACTATAGAGAAAATTGCCAAGCCGAAATTCCACCAAAACAAAGCACTGTCTAAAGCAAACGGCTTTCGAGATTCCATCCACTAAAAATTCCAACTTTAAAAACTTGTCTTCAAAAGACTCAACTTACTCGTTGTCCAGCGTAGATGAGGATTACATACAATAGTGAAGCAGTGAAGGAATGATACCAATTTTCTTGCATCCATACCGTTGATTCATAGCTGTCGAAGTTTTTTTCGAACGGCAAAACAATACTGTAATTTTCTAGCCCATAGCGGGGCCAATAGTTGTAAACAGCCATGAATGGAATGTGGAGATGATGCTGGCTTTGAATTACCTGAATTTTTTTATTGAAAAAAGTTTTAACAAATCACGGTTAAACAAAAAAAGCGCGATTTTTATGGAAAAAACGCATTTTTTAACAAAATTTACACGTTTAGCCCCGATGTCGCCGATTAGCCCCCTCTGTCGGAAAATTCTGGCTACGCCTATGACCGTACACATTCAGTAACGAAGTTGAAAAATAACAAACTACAAACTAAAAATCAATTGAATAATCTCATTTTGAAATAAAACTTTACATCAAAAGAATTTTCAATCTGATAAAATCAGTCTAACTAAGTCAATAAGCCACATCCGGCGATGAAAAAGAAGACATTGCTGAAGCAGGCGGCATGTGAGAGCAAGGAAACGAAACACCAACAAAAATTTCGCGCCTAAAACAAACTGTCGGCTCGAAATTGAGGGTATAGGAGAAAATGTGAGAGAGTGAGTAGTCGTTGATGGCATTATAGAGGTTTTCCTCTGTCACCGCAGGTTTATATAAAATGGCGTTTTGATGCACCCGAGTGACTCATACATTTCAAACAGTCATGACACCCAGTTTACTATTAGCAAACACATACACGTATATATCAGCGATAAACAGTCACAAAATATAACTAAAAACCAAAGCCGATGACGTGATGATTAAAGGGAAAATTATGAACTATTTCATGAAAACATGTTTTCTAAAATGATCATTTTTAGGGGTAATTCTATGTGGAGAATCGATTGACGCACTCCCGAAGAGTGAAAAAATCGTCTTGATCATGTTTTTGCAAACAAAATTTTCCCAGAAACATGATCAAGACGATTTTTTCACGATTCGGGAGTGCGCGCAATCGATTCTCTGCATAAAATTACCCCTAAAAATGATCATTTAAGTAAATTTTTTTTATGAAATAATCCATATTTATATACCCCTTTAAGAATAAAAGTAAAAGTGTTTCCCATTTTTAGTGGTAAACTTTTCGCATCTGGTGATATAGGTTTGCACGTCTTTTAGCTTACAAGTAACCATAGAAACTAGCTAAAGCCTATAACGTGTCTAGGCTTTTTGAGCAGCAGACATCATTTAATTGTTATATAAATTTGAGTTCTTGGACGTAAGCTCGAGACTTCAATCTTAATATATAACAAGGGTTGTTAGAACTTTGAACAACATCACAAAGTTCCATCAACCCTTGTTAAGTCTCGAGCTTAAGTCCAAGAAATCAATTAAATAAAGTTGAAAACAGCGCACAGCCTAGCTATTTTGATGACAAAGTGAAAAATTTATACGTCTGATAAAAGGCAAGATGTCAAACATGCAAATTTAGTCTATTGTTATATATAGGCATTTCGTATTTGTGTCAATGCACGAGCGCGCATATAAAAATATTATGACGGAAATTTCAATGTTCAACCATAAATAAGGCACAATACGATACGATTTATGGTGTATTTTATGGTTTTGCAAAATTTAATCTTTGGAAGTAGTATCGATTAAGCGTGGCACGAATTTTTTCGAAAAAATTTTCCGTTTTTTCTCTGGAAATGACTCTTGTAGGGGTAATTTTATGAGGGGAACCCCCGAATTTCACATTTCCGGAGCATGAAAACGCTTTCATGAACCAGGAAAAAAAATGTGTAGGGGTAATTTTATGTGAAAAATCGATTGCGCGTATTCCCGAAAAATCGATTGAACGCATTCTAGCTTTTTTAGGCAATAGGAACGAATTTACTTTCACGGAAACTAGATTCGCGAATCTAGTTTCCGTGAAAGTAAATTCGTTCCTAGTGCCCTTTTTAAGCATCCCTGCGTGGTCGTATTGGCGGGAAAATTGGTGATGAAAATTTCCCGCCAATATGACCACGCAGGGATGCATAAAAAAGCTATATAAGGATCCACGTTTTTTTCATTTCAATGTTCACATTCAATAAAAAGTTTCGTAGTAGCAAAAAAATTTTTGACTATATCTTGAGATTTACGACAATTAGCGTCGTTTAGCGCGGACACTTACCAATTATTTTTTCATTTTTCTCGGTTTTTTTACTTTAAATTTTTCAAACAATTTTAATGTTTTTCTAAACAATTTTGGACACTTTTAGCAAAAAATTTTTATTTTTCAAGTTCGGAGAAAATACAGTGCTCACTCACGTCTATGGTGTAGCTAAAGCGAAGAATGGCCAATTTTATACGTGTCCCAAGTAGCCCCGAAGAATATTTATCGATATCCAAGGATTTTGAGCGTAGAACGTGCCTTCCTAAGTCTTGTTGCGGTTGGTAGGTTTTTATTCTTACAAAGTTGTTTGGATGGAAAACTGAAACGGAAAAATCAAAAAAAAATTTCACGTGGCTGTCTACACTTTTTATCGGTATCTAGTGTCCCCACTTGTTGCACAGTTTACGGCGCC